>JAMPIV010006505.1:0-62500 GCA_024509875.1 Oreohelix idahoensis | reverse complement strand
AGTGTAAACACTTATATAAGATAGAGTATTAAGAATTGAATTATTGTCTGAGTACAGCACCAGTGTAGGTGCCAGTAACAGACTATGGTGTGAAAGCTGATTTATTGTCAATTGGGTACAGTGGTATTATAGCACCAAGAAGTATTATCAGCTGATGTTATACAACTGTCGACTATTGTAAGGGTCTTTGAGTGTATCCCAGAGACTAAGGGGTCGGAAGAACTGGATCTACAGAGTAAGGAGACTGTAGCCAAGGGGCAAAGTAAGGCTATAGTTATACAATAAAAGGTAAAGTGGATTATGAGTATACAGGGAGAGTTGAGGTGGTATTTACTTACATGCATATATATATTTGGAAATTTGAGATGTGAAAGTAATATTTACTATCATTACTGGAATACTTTGTAAGCAGAGAGTTATCTGTGGATATAAGTGAAGTGTTTACAGTATATATGAGTGAGCATGTGCACAGTGAATTACTATTGAGTAGTACGAGTGTACATCATGGACATTGATAGTTTCATGCGGACAGGCAAGGAAGTTGGGTTCACAGGAAAAGAATTATTGGATTATGCCAAGGCAAAATTCCAATCAAAAGAGAACCAGATTGCCTTAAGAGATGCGCGAGCTGAAGAGCTAAAGCTCAAAAGAAGAGAACTCGAGTTGCAAGAAAAGAAGATGGAGCGAGAAGTACAAGAAAAGAAGATGAGAGAAGATAGAGAATTTGAAGAAAAGAAGATGGAGCGAGAATTGCAAGAAAAGAAGATGAGAAAAGATAAGAGAATTTGAAGAAAAAAAGATCAGAGAAGAGAGAGAGTTAGAATTAGAGAAGGAGAGAATGAGGATTGATAAGGAAATACAATTAAAGAGACTGGAAGTGGGTGCGAGTGGTCAGAACTCGACTCCTGGGGGGGATCTCATCGTCCCTTTAGGCTGCGTCTGCCGAATTTCAATGATAAAATCGACAGTTTAGATTTTTTCCTTGAAAGGTTCGAGGCTGCTTGCGTGGCCTGGAAGGCTGACAGAGATCAGTGGCCATCTCTGTTATCCACATTGCTAGTGGGGCCCGCGATGGAGACTTTTTTATAGCCTCCCACTGGAAGAAAGGGCCGATTACGACAAAGTAAAAGAAAGGTTGCTCCGGAAGTTCCGTCTGACTGCTGACGGGTACCGGACGCGTTTCAGAAACGCGATGCCAAACGCAGACCAAGACTTCGAGGACTTTATCTCGAAGATAAAACTTCTGCTCAACAGATGGATTGAGATAGAGGGGATTAATAAGGACTATGATGGCTTGCTAGACTTGATGCTATGAGACAAAGTGTTGTCGTCGTGCTCAACTGAGTTGGTGGCGTTCTTCCAAGAGCGCCAGCCAAAAGACATTGAGTCCATGGCCCAATTGGGGCATCATTATGTCCTAGCCCATCCGCGTAAACCCATCCAGAAGTCGGGTCTGTCAGACGACTTAGTCGCTGGTGTCGGCAAGGTTCAGCGCCAACCATGGCGAAATCAGCCAGGCGGTGCAGACAGGTGCCAAGAGCATAAGCACGATATGTTCTCCAGTCCCTACCAGCCAAGGAGAGGAAATTATGGGAACTTCCAATCCCATAGGAATGGTCACTCGAACTGGCAGAACCAACAATTTAAAAGTGATAATGACGGAGGAGAGCGCCAAAGGCGAAAGCAGGTACGCTTCGAGGAGTCTGGGGCCGAAGATCGGTTTTGGTATAAAACCAAACAGTCCAAGCAGAGGAGTGGGTCTTCAGAGAGTCGATCTTCCGACTCCGATGCTCGGTCTTCGTCATCTAAAAGCCCTAGCAAGAGTCCACGCGATGAGTCGAAGAGGGAGCGCTTGTGTACCAATTGTGGTGGCAATAATCATTGTGCTGACAGGTGTCCTACCCCAATCGAACACGCGAATTCCGCGTCTGTGTTGGACACAATCAAGAGCGAGGACTGTGTGTGGTGTCATCCTCTGTTCCATGCGAACGAGAAGATAGTGCTACACTGCGGGCATGCGGTACCATGTCTTTTGGCGGTCCATGAGACTGGCAAGGTAGCTCTCCACAAGGGCATAGTGGGAAAGAAACCAGTCTCAGTGTTTAGGGACACTGGGTGTACCACAATCGGGATGCGTCGGTCGTGTATCGACGAGTCCTGCCTTACATGCAAAACTGTAAAGTGTACTACATTTGGGGGCAAAGTTGAATCTTACCCCCAGGCGTGTATTAATGTGAACACCCCGTTCCTGTCTGGCACAGTGAACACCCCGTTCCTGTCGGACACAGTGAACTCGTTCGTCCTCGAGGATCCAATAGCCGATTTAATCGTCGGCAATGTACGGGGAGTGCATAATGCCATGGGTGTGGTTGGAGCAGAGGCTCAGCAACACCAAAGTCCCGAGGCGGATGGTCAGGTGGTCAGCGTAACACCACCTGACAAGAAAGTACAGCTGAGACGGTGTTCGCGACAAGGGCCAAGGAACATGAGTAGGAACAGTAGAGGTATATCCGAGGGCCCGATAGCTAGTGATCGCACAGTTTGGGTTCGGAATGTTCCCCTGAGTGCTAGTTGGCGCACACTCAGACGAGTGTTTAATGAAGTCGCGCCAGTGAAGTTCGTGGAGGTATTGTCATTGCGAGACAATACCAAAGTTGCACGTGTGATGTTCGCGAATAGGTGGGGTGCGCGTGATGCAGTCAGGTGGAAGCACATGTCGTTGCTTCATAACCATCTGCTGATAGTCCAGCAATAAGCTAGGGATAGGTATTGGTTTTCTGTGCTATTAGTGTCTTTCGGTTAAAGCAAACCGAACAGTGGAGTCTGACCCACGGAGCCAGTACTATTCTGATGATGATAAGTTGTTCTGTTCTACTTTATAATGTATTGAGGAGTCCAATGGCACTGATTCCCATGTGATAGTATTAGAGATGTTTTGGAAACTTTAAAGCATCATGTTGATGATATACTATGTCGTACTTTGCAATCTATGTATCATGGTGCCATAAAGGCAATTTGCTATAGAATGAATGCGATGTATATCTAAACCATGTTATATATGAGTGTTATTCTGTGAGAGTATTTATTACGGGGGGTGCTAAGATAAGGGCTTATATGAATGTTACTATGCCTGGTGTAATTTTGAATTTATGTATTATGAGGGCATAAAGGCAAGTAACTAAAATTGGATTGACTTTGTACCTGAATTTTTGGAAAGGATTAGGTATAGTAGTTTTAAGTATCATGTTTTGTATACCTAGGTAATAGTTACCAGAGGAGGTCAGTCGGTGGTATTTTTCACGACTGCCAGAACATTCGATAACATATGTGATACTCATGTTGTGTTTTGTGGATAGGTGGAGAAGACATGAACGACAATGGTGGTGGAATATATGGCATTCTCTAGTCAGATGAGGAGATGCTATGATGGCATAAGTTCGTCCATACTCCGAAGGGGGTTCGGGCGAAGCTCCTCCGGTGGAAGAAAACTACGTTTTCTTTCTTAGGGGGGGGGGGGGGGGGGGGGGGGGGGGGGGGGGGGGGGGGGGGGTGGGGGGGGGGGGGGGGGGCGGAGATAATGAAGTTTTTGGTGGGGTGGGGGGGGGGGGGGGGGGGGGGAATGTCCCAGCGCTATTTTGCAGTGCGAAAATCAGATTGGGAACACTGAAGTTGGCAACCCTGATGTAACTAAACCGGTCAGTCATGTGACGATCCGGAAGGCGGTAAAAAGGAGGCGCGAAAGAGTCAGTGATCGTCTAGTTAGGTCCGGGAGTGGACGTACTGAGTTTTCCCTGCCCAGCGTTATGGCTGAGAAGAGTGTGCCATGAGATTCATATTCTGAGTTTTGCCTTCCTGCGGAGTATTGGGATTGTAGTGCATAATTCTAGTTTGGAATATTAACTAGTGGCATTTTTCTACATACCGCAGAGTACAAGTTGCCCAATTTTGGAGGTTGTTTCATTGTATAGATTAGGGCCGCGGTGTGAGCGGTAATCAGTTCATTGCTAATACTAGGCCGCCATATTGTATATGCGGTTATTAGTTAAATCGATGGAGGCAAGTTTGCTCTGGCATGTACTTATGTATCCATATATATAATTCATATATTTGTAGCCGTGTGTGGCGATATTGTGTGCATTCGATCATTAAATGGAAATTCCTGTTGAAGGTGTTATTTCTTATTGTCAGCATTGTATGTGGTGGTCGTACCTTTAGAAGGACGAGCCTTGTTTATCATTAGTGGTGGTGTGTTTGCAAATCCACAGCATATTGTGCTTTGACAATATATATATATATATATATATATATATATATATATATATATATATATATATATATATATATATATATATATATATATATATATATATATATATATATATATATATATATATATATATATATATATATATATATATATATATATATATATATATATATATATATATATATCGTTCTCCATACCTCTCATATATCTCTGCTTGACATACATACACACGCACTGCCTCCTTTTTCACTTTTTTCTCTCTTTACATCTCATGCATTATTCTCTTCTTCCCCTGCACTTCTACACTATCTTCCTTTCCATAGACCACACATCTATACATCATCCTCTCACCCCATACTCCTATAAATATTCTTCCTCATCATTATCATCAGGTGCCATCTTCACATTGAAGGTCAGCAGCAATGGATCTCTGTGACATATTATGAAAATAGCTTCATATATCTTGTTCATTATCTACACTTTTCTTTTACCTTTTCTTCCACCTATGCACGTTGTAACTTAAACCCCTATATGCTCAGATATCCGTCTCTCTTTCTCATTAGCACGCATACTTTATTTTCTGTTCGCTATTCCCTTTGATGAGAGTTTACCAGAGACCGATTAGCTAACGTGAGCTGTATTATTTTACACCAGCGAACGAAGAACGTTGTAATGGGATCAGACAGCGATCAAGGTGGAGATAATTTTGGAACCAAGGGAGACAACTTTTATTACTCTCGTTGTAAATCTGCTCGCTAGTGAAGTAATTAAACCACGGTGAGAACGACGAGATCAAAGACATTGCTCGCTGGAATGGTCATACGAAGCAGAGACGTGTAAAACTCACACTGATTAGCAAATTGCCGATGTCGGATCAGAACGAGAGAATGGAGTCTGGTTTTTCGGTTTTGGTGTGAAGAAGATCTTTGATTTGCAGATTTGAGCAGAGAATTTCCGTAGGTGCTAAAGTCTGTCAGAGAGTCGGGTTAGGTGTATAGCGTAATGTTTCCTTTCATCAGAGAGATATATATACCCCAGAATTCTAACTCAGATTCATCCTATACTGCCTCAGCTTTAGAAGACATCTTGTGGCAATTCTAGAATCACTCGTATTGAATACAGTTTCTTAGTTTTTGTTGGAGAATAGTCTTAGAAGTTTCTGCAAAGTATTTGGGTCAAACCCTAAACCTTACCAGCGGGCTTCCATATGAATCTGATAATAACTTTACAAAAAGAACATTCTGATAAAGATATCGGGTTTTCAAGGTGACCTGTCTGGTCTCGTGTCACACCCAGAAAGAGACAGAGTACCAACCCAAAGAATATTAATAATAACTTGTAACTGGACTCATAGAATATCCAGAGTTCTCTTCCCAAGTTCATATACATTCAGCCAGTTGTGGCAATAAAATCAAATATTGACATTACCTGAATAACGACCACTGTGTTGTGAAGAAGATTTATCCGTGAACAGATTTATTTACTTGACACTCGATTTAACGATTGAAGATTCCAAGCTACTGTACACTGTGAACATTAGACCTCTTAATTATTTTACTACCTGGACAAAAATTGAAGTGACATAATCAGCCTTCTACTACCAGGAGCGAATCAAGCGTTTCCCATCATTTGAATTAATTAGTCTTTGGAGAAACTGGGGCTTGATTCGCCAATAACCAACCCTGGATGGCCTGTGTGTACCTTACGATTGTTCCAGATGTGGTGAAAGCACCTACTAGGTAAGAGTAAATGGTGGTGATCACAGGTCTGTCAGAGCAAGAGAAAGCAGGGATAAAATAATTCTTTCATTGTATAACCCATGTACTAACTTTGTATTTTGTATGCAAGTTTTGCTAATGCTGCCCCTTTCAGAATAGATTACGTTATAAACTCTGTTCTTTACTGTAGAGGGAAATCCTAGACCAAGGGCATATACACCTGTGACTCTTTTGGGGGGGGGTTAATAACTTTTCTTTAACGGGATCTTGTCTCAACAGAGGGAGGGAGGTTTACACCTATGAAACTATTTTTCTTGATTAATTCATTAACTTTATGTTTACTTGTATTTGATTTGATAGTCATAATATTGTAGTTGTGAAGTTTCTTTATGATAAATAAAATTTACATAAACTTTATTACGCGTGTCGGTCAGCTTGTCCCAAAAGATCTATATTCCATTGATGTAGTTTTCACGTCTGTGCGTCGAACTGTCGTCACTTATGTGTGTGTGTATGTGAGTGGTGATATATATATATTACTATATATATTGTTATATACTGTCTGACTCACTAAGTTCTGTTGTAGAGATAGGCTGAACGAGAGAAGCTTCTCGATTTCAGGGACAGACTCTAACTAGTTTCCACCCTCTCACTCGTGAAAATCTATTTTTCTTTACATTACCTCTCACTGAGCTATCACCTGTTCTAATCTATTCAGAAGGGACCAATCTATGTCTTAATTCCCCTATCCAAAATCTACGACAAATGTGTGCTCGTCCGCGGGATTTTCGAACTAAGAATAGGAAGACGAGACGACAAATGGGTGCTCGTTTTCCGGGAATTGAACTCAAATCCTAAGAAAGTAAGACAGAAAATTTCTCGTTTACTGGGATTTTGAAATATAATCTTTATAGTCTAGATAGAGAAAGAAGGTGGTTGCCTCGTGGAGTAATATATCTTTAAAAATAACTATCCCCTAGACAAACGATCTGTTTATTGGCTTGCTGACCACACAAATATAGCTATTGTTTTTCCACAGCATTGTTAGATTATATATACAATTTTTTTACAGGGTGATCTTTGTTAGAGTATGTTATGTATTGATTTTGTAATACAAAGCCGCTGGTAGTGTGTGATTGTGTAACAATCACAGGGTTTTAATTTTTAAGCAGAAGGTGTTTTGAGCTAAGCTAAGGAGCGCGTTCAGACTATTTAGTCCAGTAAATTGCCTCCCTTTATTAAATTAAATTAATGATCTTCAGGGGAACTCCATAATGCCTTATCAATTTCCAAAGTGATTCTCTATCTACACTGTCAAATTCCACAAATCCGATGTATAGTGGTGAATTCCATTCCAGACTTTGTTCAACTATTATTCTCAAAGTGGCTATCTAGTCTGTACAGGATCTGTTTTGTCGAAAACCTGCTTGTTCATCTCTCACTTTCTTGTCTATGGACTCTTTTATTCTTTCAATGATAATCCTGTTTAATACTTTTCCTGGCACTGAAAGTAACATTATTCCTCTGTAATATGTGCACTCTTGTAAATTTCCCTTCTTAGGCAACTTAACCAGATATCCTTCCTTCAATTCTGCTGGTATCTCTTCCTTTTCAAAGACTTTACCAAGTAATTTATATAACATCTCTGTAGCCGTGTCGATATCCGCTTTGATTGCCTCTGCTGTAATTCCATCAGGTCCAGACGCTTTTCCATCTCTTAGAAGCTTTATGGCTTTCTTTATTTCTTCTTTTGTTTTTCTTTCACCGTTAATTTGTAGCTCTTCTTCTGCTGGCTGGATGTCCGGGGGGTTTTGTGGAGCTTGTCTATTGAGAAGGTCCTCAAAATATTCTGTCCACCTCTTCATTTGCTCTTGTATATTGCTGAGCAGTTGTCCATTCTTGTCTTTTATGAAGCAACTTGTTTGCTTGTATTTCCCCGTTAGCTTCTTAATTTAATAAAGAAAACAAATGAAGACAAGACATGCAGAGTTCTTCATGAAGGGCAGCTTACAGAACCGTTTGGGATAAAAACAAGAGTGCGACAGGGATGCCTCTTGTCTCCATTTCTTTTCTTACTAGCAATAGACTGGGTTACGAGAACATCGACAACACACAACAGAAATGGAATCCAGTGGACTCTGACTAAGCAGTTGATGATCTGGATTTTGCTGATGACTTAGCTCTTCTGTCCCTTAACCATAATCAGATGCAGGACAAATTGAAAACACTCGATGAGAGGTCACAGCAATTGGGTCTGAAAATACAAAGGGAAAAGACAAAGATAATGAGAATAAATGCAGGTAATGATAACAGGGTTGAACTTGAAGAAGCACCAATACAAGATATAGAATCGTACACATATCTTTGCAGCAATATAGACAAAGTTGGGGGGACAGACAGGGATATCAAAATAAGAATACAAAAAGCAAGAGGAGCTTTCATTACATTGGGTAATATATGGAGATCAAGAGAAATCGGATCCAACACGAAAATAAGAATCTTCAACTCAAATGTGAAGTCAGTCCTATTGTATGGCTCTGAGACATGGAGAACAACAAAGACAACTACCAAAAAGCTACAGACTTTCATAAATGGGTGCTTGCGTAGAATAGAGGGATTAAAATGGTATGACAAGGTTACCAACGTGGAACTGATGACAAGAACTAGACAAGTGCCAGTGGAACAAGAGATGAGAATAAAGACGATGACGATGACGATGGATAGGACACACACTGAGGAAACCTGTTGATAGCATTACAAGGCAGTCCTTGTTATGGAATAACCAGGGCAAGAGAAGCAGAGGTAAACCAAGAAGCACATGGAGAAGAGAGCTGGAAACAGAGGTGAAAATGATAAGGAGAACGTGGAAAGAACCTTAGATGATGGCACGTGACAAGAGGACTTGACATGTGTTTGTTGAAGGCCTATGCTCCTTTGGGAGTAGAGGGTTATGAATGAATGAAATTGCCTCCCTTACACTAACTGACTTCAGGGGTGAACTTGATAGTGGACTTAAATTAAGGGATTTGTTTCTCCTTAAAAATATTTGCCAGAAAACTTTTTTTTCGTTTCCACTGTAGTATCTTAGTTTTTTTTTTGTGATTAATCTGACTACCATTTATTTGGCGTAGAGGTCTGCATTAGGAGCCTTTATTGCCAATTAATAGCAGCGATAGTTAGATAACTATCATTAGAAGGAAGTATCCCAGTTAAATAACATTATTTTGTTGTGTAATTTCTCGTAAGTAATAGGGAACCAATTTATCCTTTTTCTTACTTCTTTCTCGAGTAACACTCAGTCAGTTCTTTACAATGGCTGAGCGTGCAAAGCTTATGCAGATGCTCAGAGAGGAAGCAAAGGAAGAGGGATTGGAAGGAGAAGAAGCGAAAGCTTTTGTCAGGGACGAACTTGACAGATATGATGCGGAGAAGAAAGAAGCAGAAACTAGAGAGAAGGAAGATAGAGCGGAGAGGAAGGAAAAAGAAGACCGTCAATTACAGCAGAAGAAGATTGAGGAAGAAATGGAAATTCGCAGGTCGAACGAAAGAGAGAAGGAAAGACAGCATGAGGAAAGAGAGAAGGTGAGACAGCATGAGGAAAGAAAAAATGAACAGCGACGACAATATGAATTTGCTCTTAAAGCTATGGAAGTCCAAAGTTGTTGGGCTGTCTCTACCTCCAGCAATGGAGAGTCTTCTCCTCATTCTTCCTTAACTGATCCTTCTAACACTCAATCTCCTCAACTCACCGCTATGTCTTTCGCTCTAAAATCTTTCCCTTGTCCTAATGAGAAGATTGACACGTATCTAGAAAAATTTGCGAAAATGGCCAATCTGTACGGTTTAGAGAGGTCGCGTTGGTGTTTGAAACTTTCCCAGGCTTTAAAAGGGTCTGAGTATGAAGTTTACTCAAAACTGGAAAGCAACCAACAAGAAAATTACGACGTGTTGAAGAAAGCTTTACTTGAACGGTTTGAAATGAACGTTTGCAAATTTTTGCAACTATTCCGGAACAGCAGAAAGGAGGGCGATGATACTTTTCAGCAGTTCTCTTCTCGTCTGAAGGGATACTTGACAAAGTGCCTGGAGCTTTCACAACTCGCCTCTACCTATGAAGGACTTGAGGAATTAGTTATAACTGAACAAATAAAAAACATTTTGTCGAGTGGCACCCGTCGATTTCTAGATGAGCAAGGAGCAGAAAAGCTGGAAGACATTTTGGAAAAGTCTGAGCGATATCATAATGCGGTGGCCGAACTGCCGGCCACAAAACGTAAACCGACAGAAGAGCCTTCTCGAAAGAATAATCTAGAGCAGTCTTCCCATTCTTCTCACCAAAATAACCACAGAGAAACTGGCCGCCAGAATCCCCCTCCGGAAAAATCTAAGTTCTACAAAAACAAGTACCCCGCCAATAACAAACAGTCTGATCAACCCAACCGTCCTACATGGCAGCGCGGTCAGAAAGGACAGGATGACAAAGGGAAAACCCCTGCGCACGAGACATATGATCAGAGCGAGCACACCGAGCCTAAACGCATCTGATGCTTACGAACAGTCTCGCAAGGTAGAATTGATGTCAGTGATTCTCCACCTAAGGAAGAGAGGCCCCCAACGCGAGGAACTGTTATTTTGAACGGGTCTTCTTATTGTCTTTTTGACACGGGGCTTTCTTTTGATTGCATTGTTGCCAGACACCTGGTCAAACCCGGTCAAGAGACAGAAGAAACCGTCGAACTTTGTGGAGTTTTTAAAAGTGATGCACCAACAACGGTTCCCATCGCATTGGTGGAGATCCACTCTGAGTTTGTCAGAGGCGTGATCAAAGCGGCTGTTATGGATGACCCGATCTACCCAGTCATACTTGGCGGTAGATATGTGTTTATTGGGAAACCGGAAGAGCCAATTGTGGCAACAGTAACCACTAGAGGGCAAACCAAGAAGGAACGGGAGCCTGCGCCAAATTTGTTACCTAAGGAACTTAAAGAAGCGCAACAAAAGGACCTTACCTTGGCCCCCTGCTTAAGGAAACTGCTCATGGCTAAGGACCCTAGACAGTATGGGGACATTTTTTCTAAGGATGGCGTACTTTATCGCAGAACGGATAAGCCTGAACAAGGTTTTAATCAGCTTTTAGTACCGAAACAGTACAGAAGCCAAATCTTAGAAATGAGGCACTCTCTTCCCTTTAGCGGACATATGGGACAGAACGCCACAAATCAGCGAATACAGACTCACTATTGGTGGACAGGAATGAACTCTGATATTATCATGTACGTGAAATCCTGCGCCAAGTGCCAACGGGTGGCACCCAAGCATTTGACACCCGCAGTTTCCATGGGTGAAATGCCAGTAGTAGGGACACTATTTGAACGGGTTGTGATCGACATTTTAGGGCCCTTAGAAAGGATTAAAAGAAGGCACAGGTTTGTCCTGACCTTAGTCGACACGTGCACTTCATGGGCAGAAGCTATACCGCTAACACGCACGGATTCCAAGCATGTCGCAGAATCCCTCGTGCAGATTTTTACTCGGTTGGGATTCCCTCAACAAGTGTTGACGGATAACGGATCCCCATACCGTAACCTGTTAATGGAGGAGATCGTTAAGATCTTGAGGAACCAGCACATCTACCTAAGCCCTTATAATCCGGCCGGAAGTGGGTTAGTAGAACATGCCAACGTAAACCTCAACATGATGCTATGTAAACTGGGACAAAAGAAACCTGAAGATTGGGACCTTTGTATACCTGCAGCTTTATTTGCCTACAGGGAAGCCCCACATTCTTCCACAGGATTTCCCACAGCTACACTTTTATTCGGCAGACCTATAAAGGGGCCGCTTGAAGCCTTACTCCGGTCCCTGACAGACCTGAAGGCTGATGAGACAGTCGTCTCAGCCAGTAAATATGTGTCGGAATTACATGAACGGTTGAAACTAGGATGGGACCTAGCAACGACAACCTTAAGCGAGCACGCGCAAAGCACGCTAACCGGTACAGGAAAGCCGCGAAAGAAAGAGAATTGCAAGTAGGAGAGAAAGTTTTGTTGTTACTCGCAACCGGGAACAACAAACTACGAATCGGATGGCAAGGGCCGTTTACCGTCCTTAAAAAGATCTCAATGGCTAACTACCAGGTCTCTATTAAAGGAAAGGAGAAGGTCTACCAAGTAAATCTGTTAAAGAAATACTTGGAAAGACCGGTGCCGTCCTCCGAACATCTCCTGGCGATCGCCATAACTGACGAAGATGACGATAGTTGCAGGGAAATTCCACTGCAAACACACGGAATCTTTCAGCGATGTCAAAATCGGCGGCACTCTTTCAAATGGACTCGGAATAAATCCCAGAGAAAGAAAAACGTTGGAGCAGATTTCATGAGTAGGAATTGGAGACAGACGGAGGCGGATGATGAGAGTGAAGCAAACAGTCACCCGGAAGCTACTGATATAGGAAATCTATTTCCATAAAGTGGACATGAAGTGGTTTCATATCTTTAAGCGGTGACGTCTGTGACATATTATGAAAATAGCTTCATATATCTTTTTCATTATCTACACTTTTCTTTTACCTTTTCTTCCACCTATGCACGTTTTAACGTAAACCCCTATATGCTCAGATATCCGTCTCTCTGTCTCATTAGCACGCATATTTTATTTTCTGTTCGCTATTCCCTTTGATGAGAGTTTACCAGAGACCGATTAGCTAACGTGAGCTGTATTATTTTACACCAGCGATCAAAGATTGTTGTAATGGGATCAGACAGCGATCAAGGTGGAGATAATTTTGGAACCAAGGGGGACAATTTTTATTTCTCTCGTTGTAAATCTGCTCGCTAGTGAAGTAATTAAACCACGATGAGAACGACGAGATCAAAGACATTGCTCGCTGGAATGGCCATACGAAGCAGAGACGTGTAAAACTCACACTGATTAGCGAATTGCCGATGTCGGATCAGAACGAGAGAATGGAGTCTGGTTTTTCGGTTTTGGTGTGAAGAAGATCTTTGATTTGCAGATTTGAGCAGAGAATTTCCGTAGGTGCTAAAGTCTGTCAGAGAGTCGGGTTAGGTGTATAGCGTAATGTTTCCTTTCATCAGAGAGATATATATACCCCAGAATTCTAATTCAGATGCATCCTATACTGCCTCAGCTTTAGAAGACATCTAGTGGCAATTCTAGAATCACTCGTATTGAGTACAGTTTCTTAGTTTTTGTTGGAGAATAGTCTTAGATGTTTGTGCAAAGTATTTGGGTCAAACCCTAAACCTTACCAGCGGCTTCCATATGAATCTGAGAATAACTTTACAAAAAGAACATTCTGATAAAGATATCGGGTTTTCAATGTGACCTGTCTGGTCTCGTGTCACACCCAGAAAGAGACAGAGTACCAACCCAAAGAAAATTAATAATAACTTGTAACTGGACTTATAGAATATCCAGAGTTCTCTTCCCAAGTTCATGTACATTCAGCCAGTTGTGGCGATAAAATCAAATATTGACATTACCTGAATAACGACCACTGTGTTGTGAAGAAGATTTATCCGTGAAAAGATTTATTTACTTGACACTCGATTTAACGATTGAAGATTCCAAGCTACTGTACACTATGAAAATTAGACCTCTTAATTATTTTACTACCTGGACAAAAATTGAAGTGACATAATCAGCCTCCTACTACCAGGAGCGAATCAAGCGTTTCCCATCATTTGAATTAATTAGTCTTTGGAGAAACTGGGGCTTGATTCGCCAATAACCAACCCTGGATGGCCTGTGTGTACCTTACGATTGTTCCAGATGTAGTGAAAGCACCTACTGTTGTTTTTGTTGTGCTTCGTCCATCACACTGTGATGAAGACCACTCTGTTCATCCAATTATTAGGATGTTAGGATAGTCTATGAGTACGAAGGTGACTGATGAGCCCGATGCGGGCCTGGAAGGATCTCGGACAGTGTGGGCAGGGAATGTTTGCTTCATGTGAAGGCACCTACTAGGTAAGAGTGAATGCAGGTGATCACATGTCTGTCAGAGCGAGAGAAAGCAGGGATAAAATAATTCTTTCATTGTATAAACCATGTACTAACTTTGTATTTTTTATGCAAGTTTTGCTAATGCTGCCCCTTCCAGAATAGATTACGTTATAAACTCTGTTCTTTACTGTAGAGGGAAATCCTAGACCAAGGGCATATACACCTGTGACTCTTTTGGGGGGTTAATAACTTTTCTTTAACGGGATCTTGTCTCAACAGAGGGAGGGAGGTTTACACCTATGAAACTATTTTTCTTGATTAATTCATTAACTTTATGTTTACTTGTATTTGATTTGATAGTCATAATATTGTAGTTGTGAAGTTTCTTTATGATAAATAAAATTTACATAAACTTTATTACGCGTGTCGGTCAGCTTGTCCCAAAAGATCTATATTCCATTGATGTAGTTTTCACGTCTGTGCGTCGAACTGTCGTCACTTATGTGTGTGTGTATGTGAGTGGTGATATACAAGGGGATTGACATAAATGAGGGAGTTACAGGAGGAAGATGAAACTTGGCACATTTAAAGTTCATCATATTTGCACTGAATGTGTAAAGTACGCATTTGTTTCTTCAATGGGTTTTCCCGCTACGGTGCACGGCGCAATGTACCCTATTGACCTGATCTGCTGCTCCAAAGATTTGACAAAACAATGGAAAAGAAGGAGGCCAGAGCTGTGATAAAATTACTGATTTTTCAGGGAAAAAATCCTACAGAAAGAAATACACAGGGAGATGGAACCAGTGTTTCGTGATTCTTATCCTTCATATACTTCGGTAAAAACCTGGTGTCAACAGTTTAATTGCGGCCGCTCAAATGTTGCTGATCTGCCAAGATCTGGTAGACCAGCCTCAGAGTGCAACGATGAAAATGCAACAAGAGGGAAGAAAATCATTGACCAGGATCGAAAAATGACAATTGTGGAGATAGCTAGTAGAGTAAAACTAAATGAAAGAACAGTTTATAGAATTTTACACAACAGACTGAACATGAGAAAAGTGTGTGCACGCTGGGTTCCGCCACTGTTGACACGTGGACAGAAGCAAACGAGGGTAAATGGCTGTCAACAGTTGCTCAAAAAGTGTCAGTCAAAAGATTTTTTGGAGACCATGGTGATAGTAGATGAGACTTGGGTACACCATTATGACCCCGAATCCAAAATTGCCAGCATGCAATGGAAAACCCCGGGCTCCCCAACACCTGTCAAGCCGAGAGCGCAGAAATCTGCAGGAAAAGTGATGCTGACTGTTTTTTGGGACGGTAAAGTTGTCCTTTTGAAATATTATCTGGCTCGTGGCAACACAGTTAATGGACAGTACTATGCAGATCTTCTCGCCAAAATATGAAAGGTTGTGACCAGGAAACGAGGGATAACGCGCACTCAAAATCTTCCTTTGCTTCAAGACAACGCGCCCTCTCACAAAGCACGGCTTGTGCAGCTAGCAGCCAACGATTTGAATATTGAAATTCTTCCACACCCACCATATTCTCCAGATTTGGCTCCATCAGACTTTTTTCTATTCCCAAATCTTAAAAAACCAGCTAAAAGGAAATCATTTTGACAGCGATGAAGAGGTTATACTGGCATGTGATGACTGGTTTAGTTTGAAAAATAGGGTGTTCTACTCACAAGGTCTTTTCAGGGTCAAGCAGAGATGGCAGAAGTGTGTCAATTCAGACGGTGGCTATATTGAAAAGGAATAAACTCTATACAAAATTTCAGCTCTCTGTGACATGTCCTTCATGGTCAGGCCCAAGACTTATGTCAATCCCCTTGTATATATTAATATATATTGTGGTATACTGTCTGACTAACTAAGTTCTGTTGTAGAGATAGGCTGAACGAGAGAAGCTTCTCGATTTCAGGGACAGACTCTAAGTAGTTTCCACCCTCTCACTCGTGAAAATCTGTTTTTCTTTACATTACCTCTCACTGAGCTATCACCTGTTCTAATCTGTTCAGAAGGGACCAATCTATGTCTTAAATTCCTATCGAAAAATCTACGACAATCTCTAACGTCTTCTGTCTCTTGTCATGATGGTGCACTCTGATAGACTCTTTTCTCTCTATCTTTTGATGTTATCTTCCCATTTATAGCGCTGTCTCCCTTCCGCACGGTTTGCCTTCAACTCTGCCTTCTATTCTATTATGGTCTTTTATAAGGTGTTATGTCTTTTTACATGGCCAAAATATTATATCCTTTCTACCAACTGTATAACCACGTAACTTCATTCGTGACCTTTCAACTTTTTATGAAGCTCAGATCTTCAAGATAATCGTGTCAAGCCGTTATATCCTGTGCTGTCCATTCGAGGACTTTTCCTTCACCTTGTATTTGTCAGCCCCCTTTATTTCTCGTGCCATGGGGATTCTGGATCAAGCACTCCCATTCTGCCTTCTCTCTCTCCTCTCTCTCTCTCTCTCTCTCTCTCTCTCACACATACATAAACACCACACTTCTATACAAACAAAATAGCATTCTGCTCTCTCTCTCCCTCACACATACAAACACCTCACTTTCATATAAACAAAATTTCATTCTGATCTCTCTTTCTCACCTCATACACAAACACAATAACATTCTACTCTCTCTCTCTCTCTCTCTCTCTCTCACACACACACACATACACACACAAACGTCAGACTGTTATATAAACACATTAACTGTCCCCTGTTTCTCTCTTGCTCTATCTAACACCACACACTTCTACACAAACAGCATCACATTCTTCTCTTTCTCTCACACACACATACCAATTTTCAAATAATTATACTTCACTCTCTCATAAATGCAGTCACTGTGTATCCTTTCTCCCCTCCCCTATCTCGTTCTCTCTGTCTGTCTCTCTCTCGCTCTCTCTCTATCTTTCTATCTCTCTCTCACTGAATTATTTATTCCAATAATCTCATATTTCCTCACCTTTTTTCAGCTAGGTTATCTTTCGTGGGAGTGGTTGTGGTCCTAATCATTTTCATCAACCTTTTTATCTCATTGATCCTATCTTGCTTACTTTATCTACCCCACGTGTTCTCCGGCCAAAGCCAGGTATCATATTCTAATAACGCTGCCCTTTTGTGCTGCGACCAGGGTGACTGCATTAGCAGAGTCGCCAGCCCGTCCAAATCGAGAGCGCCGACAGTTGGCATTTGTGAGGTTATGAAATCCGAGAAATGAATCCTTTTATTGTCCAGAAGTGCCTGCTAGTTTCATGGGCCTCCCATCTGTTGACCATTCACGTTCCCACACATGTGCACATGCCACTTTGGCCTCAGAGTCAACCTTGACAGATCTCGTGATGTGAAGAGAGAAAATGGTTGCGGCGTGCCTGAATATGCAGAGTTATAAGGGGAGAGAATTCTGCTGTGAGATTTCAGGGGTGGGAGTGATGAAACGAGAGAGAGAATAAGGCAAATATAAAAAGCTACCGCGCTGATGAGAATCATACTGACGATGCAGAAGTAAAGAATGAGAAAAGCTTGGATGATGGTAGTAACGAAAATCGTCATTATCGATTGCCGTGTCGGTTGGCGTTAGCTGTTGTGTCTCTCAGCTTCTTAGGGTTTGCGTATTTCTTCACTCAGCTGTACTTTCAGTTTCTTCAGAAGAACCGTAATCAATTAACTGAAGTAAATTTTTTTTTTTTTTTTGGTAAATGTCTTTGTTGTGCTCTTCTTCCTTTTAAGTTGAATTCACCAGATGGTTCCAGATTCTTTTATTGTCTTTTCTCAAGACAAGTCTAAAGCACATTGAGTCTCTGCACTTTGTCTTCCCACATTTCCCTTGTATTCTCCTACACTCATATTCTGCTCTTTCTCGCACCTATAAGCAGGCAAACATGTATACTCCTCTCTCACGTAAATAGTCACTTTATGTTCTCTCTTTCTCTCTCTCTTTCTCTCTCTCTCTCTTTATCTCTCTTTCTCTATCTCTTTCTCTCTCTACAGTTTTCTTCTGTTTATCTGCGGACTTACCCGGTTTGATTATTCTGGCCGTTCGATGTATTTTTTTTTTAAACTGAAATTTGCCTGGTTCAATCCAGATACAGAGGCTGTTGGTTATATTAGGGCGCTTGTCCCATTATAAAATACCTTGTAGTCTGGTTATAATGTCGTTGCATTTGAATCCTTCCTAAGAACCACCGCTATGTGCTTCACGTGTTCTTACCATCTTTTTCTTAATTGTCCATGTCTGGCATGCGTAAAGGAATAAAGACTATAGAGCATTGTGAAATTATTCCTCCGTAGCAAAGGCGGTTTTTCATTGATCAGAATGCTCTTCATGCCAAGCATGGACAGCTTAGTTTGACTTTACAATTCTTGTCTTGGTTAATTGTCATCATAAGTGCTAATAGATCAAAATAGTAAGTCAAACTGTTTCACTTGCTTTAATAACTGTCCCAGCTAACAAATATAATACATTAACAAGCAACCCGTCAAGACATGACTGGCAAACAATTATGGTGAGCAAATTCTATCTGTTCCAAGTAGTTCCCGGGGGTCTTAGAGGAGACAGAAAGAATATATCTACTGCGCACTCACGCACGTCGTACAAGGCGACTAATGTGAGGTGGTACATGGGGTTGACTACCTGATGATGTCAAACAAATCACCACAGAAACCATCGCTGTAAGAGCACGTGATTGCTTGCTCCAGGCTTCCAGCTATGGCACCAGATGCAGTTGTGTCCCATGCTCCGTAAGAACTGCAGAAGAAAATGATGATGATGAATGTCTGTGTCTGTTTCTATTGCGTTTCTTTCTGTCCATCTCATTCCACCTTTCACCGAACACAAACACCCATCAACACACACACACACACACACACAATCACACGAGCGTAGAAACAAAAACGTACGTTAAAACAACTGGAAGACAGACGACTGATTTAAATAAAAGTTGAAAAAATGCGTGCTGAGAATCGAATGCAGAACGTTTGCTTTTAAGACACACACAAACAACTAAACTACCGGCGTGTGTTGGTAAATGTGGTTTTTTTTTTTTTTTTTAATGATGACTCCCTCAGTCATCATTGCGTTTCTTACTTGCGGACATACCGTGAAAATTATAAGGGAAGATTTAACAATATTTCTTTTAGTGATATAACCATTATTCTTTATGTCTGGTACGTGCTGGAGGTATTTTCTTGTTAACAAATGTGAGATCTACACATCTGGTCTTATTGATATTATGATATATATATATATATATATATATATATATATATATATATATATATATATATATATATATATATATATATATATATATATATATATATATATATATATATATTCATTTCCTTTACGCTACTTACGGAGCATGGAGGCACCACTTCAGCTGGGCCCCTTGTAGGAGCCTGCATCAAGTAGACACATGCTCTTCAGCTGTGGTATCTGTGGGAAATAGTTTCACGTAACGTAATGAAGTTACCAGCATCATGCACAACCTAATATTAGTTGCCTTGTACGACATGCATGAGGGTACAATCATGCTATTCTTTCGATGTCTCTTTAGAGCCTCCCACCCCCAGCAAACTACACAGGGATATATATATATATATATATATATATATATATATATATATATATATATATATATATATATATATATATATATATATATATATATATATATATATATATATATATATAATAATAATAATAATAATAATAAATTCTTTAAGCGCCAAACACGGCGCATAAGGCAGAAACCAGTGCTCTCCAGGTTGTTCGTTGTGACGCCACTCCTCTTAGCTCTTGCACATTATTTAGGCCCAACGTTCTTCCTTCTCTTATTATTGTTCTTCTGAGTGTTTCTTTTGGTCTTCCTTTTTTCCGCTTACCCTCAGGAACCCAAGTGAGCGCCTGTAGTGGTATTCTGTTGTTTTGCATTCGTAGGACATGACCGATATATGACCATCGTCTTTTCCTTATATAGTCGGAGACATATTTCTGCCTAGAGTCTTCTCTTATTTGTCGATTAGTCTTGAATTCTTTCCAACTGATGTTCATGAGTTTTCTAAGACATTTGTTCTCGAATGTATTCAGCTTGTTCTCCAATGATTTTTTTTTATTTTCCAACTCTCACAGCCGTATGTTAACACTGAGATAACATTTGAATTAAACAGACGAAGCTTGGTATGTATATTCAATGATCGTAATTTCCAAATGTTAGATAATCTATTGAAGGCGCTAGCTGCCAAAGCAATTCTAGTATGGATTTCTCTTGTTGTGTCACCATCCTGAGTCATTTTACTGCCTAAATAATTGAAACTTTCAACTTTCTGTAGTTTTTCCCCGTTCAAGATGATATCAAAGGTCTCGTTAGAACAGTTCATAGCTTTAGTTTTAGAGGCATTTATTTGGAGACCAATTTTAACCGAGAGATGACACAAATTATTTATTGCTTCTTGGGATTGTCTTGGTGTTGAACTTAAGAATGCTACATCATCTGCGAAATCCAGGTCCCCCAGGAATTTTCCATTTGTCCATTTTATACCCAATCGTTCATTGTGGGTATAGTTTCTCATAACCCAATCAATAGCTATTCCAAAAAGTAGTGGTGACATAATACAGCCTTGTTTCACCCCTGTTTCTACTGTAAACCATTCTGTATTCCCTTTATTTGTTCTAACACAACATCTTGCATTGTCATATAGCGCTTTGATTATATTCACATATTTTGTTGGAAAACCATAGATTGTAAGTATCTTCCACAATGATGGGCGGTGTAGACTATCAAAGGCTTTTTGAAAATCGACGAAGGTGATAATAAGTGGCGATTGCCTTTCCACTGATTCTTCTATAATTGTTCTCAGTGTGAATATTTGATCAATACATGATCGTTTCGGCCTGAAACCCGCTTGTTCTTCTCTGATCTTTTCGTCAGCATGCAATTTAAGTCTTTCTAACATCATGCAACATAATAATTTTCCAGGTACTGATAATAGAGATATACCACGCCAGTTATTACAGTCTGATAGATCACCTTTCTTCGGTAACTTTACAATAATACTGTCTTTCCATTGTTGTGGTGGTTGTTCTTCTCTCCATACTTCATTTATAATATCTAAAATTCTCAAAAGGTTGTTGTCATTAACTGCTTTAATCATTTCCCCTGAAATTTCGTCAACTCCAGCAGCTTTAAAATTTTTTATATATATATATATATATATATATATAAATGAACCACTAACTTGAACGCTAACATCAAGATTAGCACCATCATCCCCACTGTTACAACACCAATGTGGAGTCGATGTCACCGTAATACTAACACTCTAAATGCAAATCCGCAATACGTTAACCTCAAACCGTAATTCCGCACACGCGAAACGGCGCATGTTTGGTGACTATCACATTTCCTAAAGTGATAGGAACCCTGTCTAATCTTCACTCTAACTCGTGATAGTGATTATAGATTCAGTATTTCATCTCTAATGATCTTCTGGCGTGAAGTTAGAATAGACATGGGGGGAGAGAGACCTACTTCTAGCACTTGGACATACTAATGTCCAGGTAGGATTTCAGTTTGGCGATGTCGTTAAGTACACATATTAACAAGCACAGCGATGCTAGTCTACATCACATCAGCCATGTTCCGACGTCTCGATTATAACAACAGCCCACAAGAGCTTCTCGTTATGACTGAAAGCCCAAAGACGTTACTAAAAATGGGATCGTATTTTTAGGTGACAATCCTATCATACTACAAGTATCAAGATTTTATTTATTTATTTTTTTAATTTGGTAGCCCCATTATAAGTCACTAGAAATAAAAATTCTTATTTGAGTCCAAATCTCTCTTGACATTTATCTGTAAGTACAGTTGACATTCAAAAATCCGGCCATCGATAATCCGGTTCCTTCAGATTTCCGGAAAGGATTGCGGAGCACATTTTTAAATTTACGGCGTTGGCGCGCCACTGTTTTCTGGAGCCGTTTATGTTTTGATGCAGCTGTTGGGTCTTGCTTGCACGTGTTAACAGGCATTCCTGCTCATTCATTCTCATTTTATCATTTATTTGCTGCTGTATAGCCCCATTATGGATTCAGCAAATAAAATAAGTGGTGTAAAACGTAAACATTTAATTTTCTTTCTTTAAAGGACTATACAGGTAGTCATTTTCTGTTAAATATATACAGCATATATAACCACAAAAAATCCGGAATTTCCAACAATCCGGCACTCCTCAGGTCCGGAGGTTGCCGGATTTTTGAATGTCAACTGTATATCCAGTATGTCGGTACTAGGGATCTTTTAAGGTGTTGCGAGGTTTCATAAAGGCGTCTTCCCTCCTTCCCTCGTTAAGTACTGTATTGTAGTCTTAACGAGACTCACTTTCATGCTATTGTTGTTCAATCACACTGTCACGCTATTATTGTTCAATCACACTGTCATTTCGTCAATTGTTTTCACTGTAGAATTTTACTAAAATATAATACGTTTGTGGTTTTTTTTAAATCTTATGGCTATTTTGGTTTTTTTTTACTCACATAAATTTACAGTTGGGCGCTTAAATGGCTGTTTTTGGCGGTGTCGTATATTTATAAAGATAGGTCAGAAGATATTTATGATCCCGTCTGAGCAGAGGTGATGGTGGTAAATAAGTGAGGTTAAAGGTATAAGAATAGCTTTCACGAGTGAATAGTTTAAGGGTAGAATCTGTCTCTGGATTGAGAAGATACTCTAGTCCAGCCTATCTTTCCGACTGTAATTTATTATAAGACCATCCTACTCTCGATACATGTAACATATACGTTTAACCACTCACACACACACACACACACACACACACACACACACACACACACACAAATATGTGACTACAAGACACACCACCGTGAAAAAACTATGGTTATTGAGTATGGGTCTGAACGACACACAAAGTTTAGTTAGTTTGTTGTTTATTATTATTTAAACTTCACAACATCGAATATCAAAGAATCAAATATATCACAATTACGTATAGAGAATTAACAGAATGCCTATGCCCTCCCCTCGGTGAGATGATAAGAACCCAACCAAGTTAATAACCCCAAAGGTCAAAAAGGTTAGCAATAGGTTACGTTATATAGACAGTAAAATGAGCAAAATTCCTAATACGTGCTATCCCGTAAAGTAAACAATTGTTGAAGCCAAATAAGATAGTTTAGTACAAAATATATTAACAAGAAAATATTCAATCTCTCTCTCTCTCTCTCTCTCTCTCTCTCTCTCTCTCTCTCGCTCTCTCATGCGTGGCCACGTTGTCTCTTTCCTTACCTAATCTGGTGTCATTTCCAGTCATGCATAATTATCCTGGATATAGTTATCGATATTGGAAATGTCAGGTTTCAGTGGCAAACTTGGCCCAAGTCCAGACTTAACAGTAACTTTATAAAGCTGGACGCCAAGTTTGGTGAGGTAATCCTGGATCGATCTTGTCACCTTGACTAGTTAATGCTAGAAAAATTGAGATAAGTGTTCATCACAAGGAATAAAAAAGCGAATACTTCTGGTATTTGGACACAGCTAGTTGTTACAAATTGTTACTGATGTTGGTATGCGATTGATTAGATAGATCCTACCGGCTAGCTCTGGTGAGTGCCGATTCTGAAATAGCGTGATTCGTCTGGATAAATATCCTCTTGGAATAAAACGTTTATCAGAAGTCGGGAGAACAGTTATTGTTATTTCACCACAATGGGCTGATAAAATGCAAGAAAATATATCTGGGTATTTGGTCAGTCCCCGTTAAAATGTTACTTATTGCAATGTTCGTTCGTCTCTGTGGCCCGTCCTGTTCACGACTGAAACTTGGAGACGCGTCAACCAACAGAAGACAACTTTATTTCCACTCAGTAAAAAGTCGAGATACAGCCCAAGATATGGCCAAGTAAAAAAATGCTGGTTACCGTTGAACAAGTTGCCTAAAGGATATAGGAACATTATGAAACACTTACTGCTAATAATATCTACATATATATATATACACACACACGGAGGGGGACGAGACATCTCTCATCCTCTCCGTCATCCCTGATTAAGTTAAAAGGCGCACGTTATGTCTAGCTTATCCTATCTGGTCAGTTATTATTTAATCTTTAACCAATATCGAACTTATACAAATATCGCTTGTCATTACCAGCTGTTTGTTTCGCCAGATGATATTACACTAGTCACTTATATAATTACACTTAATGAATTAGAAGTGAATTGTATTCCGTCAATTATCAGTCTCCTATTGCATTTATAAGTCAACTAAACCAACTCTTTCTGGGTGATAGCGGGTGATTAAATTTAAATTACAACTGAAACATCTGGAATAAAAACAGCTATGCGTTATTTAATTCTCTAGTCTTAACACCTAGAAAATCCCAGGGAATTATAATGGTAAACTTAACACATCAAATCACGCACATGCTAATTTTATTACCACAATCAGAAATGTAACAATCTCCACGAAATGCTAAAAGCACACTTTCACAATGGCTCTAGAATAACGAGCTAGATTATCCAAAAAAATATGAGCGACAACTGATAATGGTTAGAGGGAAACGCGGTTTATATAGGATCATTTGCGGAGTTTGTAAACAAGCTCGCAAGCTCGTTTGGTAAGGTCAAGTAGACAAAAAGAGGCGTGGATTAAGATGTGAGTCAGACAGTCAGAAATTGCGTGGTTTTTCTTTAGCAAATGGTAGGCATTACATGGGAAAGCAACGGCTGTCAGATTACGGTATCACTTTTTACATTTCCACGTCACAGAGGGGAAAAGTAAAAACGTAGACACAAAATAATTGAAAAAGAAATGAAATCAAAGCTCTCACCGCAGCAGTGCCCAAGAGCCGGTTTTCACCGCCACCTCTTTTTTTCTCATTTATTACCTGTATCCAGGGCCGTAGATACTTGGGGGGTGGGGGGGGGGGGGAATTATACTGTACCAAAATAGTGTATACAATTTTTTCTTTAAATTAAACCACCGGCCCCCCTCCCCTTTTTATTAAGTCCTATCTACGGCTCTGCCTGTATCCGTCTAATTCCCCAAACTTTGCCAGGGATAAAGTAATGTATATGTTCAATAATATTTATATCATGCGTGTGATAGTAGCTTGTGAGATTGCGTATGTTCGCAACAAACATATACATGTTAGTAATTATAGGAAAGTCAGTGCGGAATGTTACACCATGATGCTTGCTATCTGATCATCGGTGCTTGCGTGGAATAGATGGATTGGCATGATATGACAAGATCTGGTGGCAAGAACCAGATACGTGCCAGTGGAATAACAGATAAGAAGAAGGCCATGGCGTTTGTGAGATAATTTGTGCGCTCTGTACTCCTCTCCGGCGGTATTAAACAACATTTGTTGTGCGTTCTGAATTATGTGCATTATTCAATTGTTAGTACATTATTTTTTCCTACTGTCATTGTTCACGTTTCCCGCTTTGATGCATGTCAGGGCCAGACAAGCGTATTGCCTATCCCTGCGAGATTAATTGAAGCACTAAAACGTGATAATACCACATTGAATCCAGGTAAATACGAGCATGAAGTGTTTGCTTAAGATTGCATAATCACTTCCGACTCGACAGCAGGGTTGGGTGATTATAGATAAACGCAATCTTGAAAGACATTTTGAAGAGTGAGCAGGAAGATTGATATAAGTAGACTTTGACAACATTTGTCGGATGTAGCAACTCCATATACGAAGGATGACTGTTTGAAATTTTCAAACGCATGAGTCATGGAAAATATTACACGAGGAAAAGTTATCATAACATGTACTTTGAATGTATTGGCTGGCATTTGAGGCGTCAATAAACAATCGCGCTTATTGGGAGTTTTGTCGAAAAAGCCAGGTGGAAACGTGGGCTTGAAACCTACGATATAACGTAGAAAAAGTTTGACATGCGACACTGCATTCCAGAAATCGTCAACGTGGACAGCTCGGACCTTGCCACAGAAAAGAATAGAGTTAGATTCTGAATTAATAGGACCGGACAAAAAGTATTAAGAGCATCTCTGTACATCAGTAGAAAACTCACCAATATTAATACGGAACCCGGAACTCTACAGGACCACTCACAAGTCACAGAGGGATTCTGAAATAGAAATAATACCCCAGACGTGTATTCGAGGCATGTGTGTTAAGTTGCCAAGACTATTCTACTGAGTAAGGTGTCTAAGATTTCTCAATGCTGTGAATTTGACATGTTCGTAATTTCTAGGGGTGTTAAAGATTCATACTAGGCTGGCAGCTTTAGCATGTTAAAAGAATACATTCATGAACCACCACAGCAAGCGCTGGTGATTGCTACATGCTAGTTCTCAAGGACTGTCGTGAAATATTCTAATCCACATATATAAATTAAAACGTAAAGGTAAAGCCTAACAAATAACTTCAATAAAAGGAAAGAAGAATGGTAAAGAACAGTGCTGTCACAATGACTGTACTCGAAATCCCACTTGTTTTCTATCCTTTAAATTTGTATATTTGGGTTCCTTAGGACTTGCTAACAAAGAATATGTTAAGTGTTACGCAAATAGTCTAGGAATTACCAAATTATAGCCAAAAGAAATAGTGAGGGATGTCAGACAACACCCAAATCAGAATCGCTCAGTGGCAGATTTTCACCCCACCATTGTACGGGAAATGGGTCTCCATGTTAAATCCGATTTGATTGGAGCGCAAGAAATGTAAGGCTAAACACGATTAGTCGGGCTATAAATACTATCTTGTGTTGTCAGGGGAAACGTGAATAGGAGTACTTTTTTTGAAAAGCTGGGTAAACATGGCACGATTGGTTAGACCTGCCAATATAGTCAATTAGAGGCGTCAGGTCACCACCACATTTGCAAATAAACTTACTACAGAACCAGTGCGTTGAGCACCAGTGCATATTTTTCTAAATAAAAGCCTGGGACATCGGCAGATCGAAATTGTGCTATATTCAGTGCCAGTCAACGTAATTCTGTGTTATTTCCACGAATTGTGGTAAGCTTGAAATATTTGACATCTTTTTAATGAAAATTGAATGTAAATTGATAATTTATGTCTGTATATATGTGTGGTTCAGTAGCGAACATGAGGTGAAGCCTATATAGTGCTCCAACCTGAACAGAAGGTGTCGGAGGAAAGTAAAACTGCATGGAATTGCCAAACAGTACACTGACACCTATATTATTGACTAGAAAGAAATAATGCTGGAATTGCAGAGGCGTAGTAACCATTAGGGAGGAATATACTGGTGTAAATTATTTCAGATGAAGCTGACAATTGGCCTACCGCTCTGAACTCAGTGTTTGTTATGTATTGTGTTCAGTCTGTAAATGGATCATAAACTAGTTATGAAGTAGGAGGTACAACCTTCTTGTTTCAGGGACCGTGGTCCAAAAGTTATTGAGCAGCACCTGGTCAGAGCTTTTGCTGAATCCGGAGGCGGACAGCATACTCCTTGGTCCATATAGCAAACAGTGAGGTGTCTCCAGAACACAGGGAGGCTATCGAGCAGAGGAGTCTTTTCCTGCCGCCATCACGAAAGATAAGCCTATGTGGCCAGCGGAGCTCAACATTATGTAACCCCATCTTAAACTGACATTGTATAAAAATAAGAGGGGAAATTAATTGTTTTAATGAACGGAACTGAGAACATCTCCAATACTAGTTCCAACAGAAACAAACACTTGAAGTCATGATGACAAATAACAACATAGCTTGAAAAAAAAAAACCAGTATTACCTCATATTACTACTACACAACTGACACACATAGGATAATATTAATAAAATATGTCACTACAAGATTCATATTGATAAATTCTGTACATATAACTTGTAATTAAAATTGATTGTGATTCCTGGTTCACTTTGTATTTGAATCAGGACACATATATATTAATGAAAAGTACTTAATACATATTGATATTTGAAAATTTACCAGTGACTCATTTAAGATAGTCTTATAGCATGTTACATGTGTGTGAGTGTCACAGTGTTGTCAAGTGTGGTGGAATAAATTAAATTGTTTATCTGTCTGTTGTTGTTGTGACTTACACTTCATCATATACATACCCTAGACATTTAACGTAGTCATCACAATATTCCAGAATAATTCTGACTGAGGCATAATGTGGTAGCAAGTAAGGTTATCTGTAAAACACTACACCTATTAGATACAGATACCTTCACAGCTGATCTCAGTCAGTACACTAAGACCCTATAAAAATATATAACATCCCACTTTACCACATATATTGGGGTCTCGCTCTCGGGATTTTGAATCTTTCCCTATTAAAAATATTGGGGGTAATTCACTTCAGGGAATAAGTAGAAATTAAAAAAGTATCCTTGGGTGAAAATAAATAAGGTTGAGCTCTCAGTGCCTGTAGTGTCCTTAGATAATTATTGAAAGATTGAATTGTTTACATTTACATGTTAGACAATGGCCGACTTGGCAAAATTTCGATCTGCTGCTGTACAGACTGCGAAAGAGTTAGGAATGGACGGACAAATTATGATTGCTTATGTCACGGCTGAATGTGACAAATATATTGAACGGGAAGAAAGAAGATTAGAAAAAGAAGGCCAAAAGAAAGTTAGAGGCTGAGACTAAGAGGCTGCAATTTGAGGCTGAGGCTGAGGCTAAGAGGTTGCAGATTGAGGCTGAGGCTAAGAGGTTGCAGATTGAGGCTGACAAAGAGGCTAAAGCATTGGAGGCAGAAAGAGAAGACAAAAGATTAGCTGCAGAAAGGGAAGCCGAGGAAAGAAGATTGACTGCAGAGAGGGAAGCAGAAAAGGAGGAGAAGAGATTACAAAGGGAACATGAGTTACGACTAAGGGAGTTTGAGTTTCAAGGCCATGCTCCTGAAAATGGTGCCAGTCCCTTTACCTCTGATGCCACTGCTAGTCAGGGAGCCTCAACCTCAGCTATGAATTTTCATTTAGATCATTTCGTTGAGAAAGACGATGATATTGAGAGCTATCTAAATAGGTATGAACTATTAGCTACCACATATGGGTTAGAGAGAGAAAGGTGGAGCTTAAAGTTATCTCAAGGTCTTCGTGGGGCAGCTTATGAAGTTTTTGCCAAAATGAGCAGAGGTGATCAGGAAAATTATGACATGCTAAAGCAGGCTCTTTTGTTAAGATATGAAAAGAATGCAGAATTTTATAGGAAAAAATTTAGGAATGCTAAACTACTGTCAGGTGAAACATATCACCAGTTCTCTGCACGGTTAGAGACGTACATGGAGAAATGGACTTCTCTGGGGAAAACCCAAGATCTTAAGGAAATGGTCCTTATAGAACAATTAAGAGAGTCCATGGCTCCAGACCTGAGAAAGTTTCTCATGGAACAAGGTGCAGAGAGGCTGGGTGAGTTGCTAAATGTTGCTGAAAGGTATCAAGCAGCTCAGGCAGAGGTATTAGGTAACAAAAAGAAACAGTTGGAAAATTTTAGGGCACCACAGAACTTTAATAAATTTGATCCTAGAGATCAAAACAAAGGTAAGCACCAATTTGATAGGCCACGGTATGACAATAAAAATAAAACCCCACAATTCGATGAAAGGAAATATGATGAAAGAAACTCTTTCAACCAAGGGAAAAGGTGGTGTAAAAATTGTAAGATGAACAATCATGACATTGACCGTTGCAGAAAGAACCCTATTGTTATGGCCACCCTTCAGGTCAGGTCGACCTCAAGAAAGGAGGAGGATATTATGTTAGATACGACTCCAGAAGAGATGAGGAAGGCACAGGCTGGGGATAAAACCCTCAAGCCTTGTTTCAGGAAATTGTCAACTTGTCATACAACTCCAGGCAAGGGAGATTTTTACATGAAAAACAAGTTGATGTATAGGAAGACTAGAGCTAGATCCAAAGGTCAGGGACAGCTGGTACTTCCTAAAAGATATAGGGCAGACTTAATAAGGAGCCTACATGTGAAACCAGATGGGGACCATGAGAAAATAGGTACCATCATCCAAAAGGTGGCTCACAATTATTATTGGCCCAAAGCAAGATGGGACATTGAGAATTTTGTAGAAAGGTGTAGCATAGCACATGAGGGAACACCCACAAGTGGGAACATTGATCAGGACCTGGACACGCCAAAGGGCAAACTTAGGCCTGAAAATAAAAAGAGAAATAAATTTGATAAAGTGGACCAAAGGGAATGGGAAGCCCCTTTTCACGGACAAGCTTCACTTAACTGTTTTACAATGGCCACTATGCGGAGAGTGCAAAAAGATGTCTTACCCCAGGATAAGCCGAAAATCCCTCAATCGGACTTAAACAAACTGGAGGAAGAGAATATAGAGAGGAAATCTCTCATCAAGAATTCTAAGTGGGGAGACAGCCCCAAGAAAAGAATTGGTAGCGGTCGTTTTGTGACTGATAATTCTGGGAAGAAAAATCATCACTATAGAGCTTCGAGTGGAAGAGACCATACCGGTGCATGGACAAATAGGTCCACACAATTAAAGGTCCATATGTAGCTCTGTTAAGAACGTGGACTGATGAAAACGCAGAGGAAAATATTACATCCTCATACCAATATGTGAATGAGCTGACCACTCGTTTAAAAACTGGCTGGAAACTTGCCAATGAAAATTTGAAACAAGCCAGGAAGAAACATGCTGCCTATTATAACAGGAAAGCTAAAGACAGAGATTTGGCTGTGGGAGAGAAGGTACTGCTTCTTCTCCCCGGTAGTCAGAATAAGTTACAGATTGGATGGCAATGTCCATATACAGTTCTAGAGAAGGTGTCTAGAACAAATTATAAGATAGATAAGAAGGGGAAAGAAAAAATCTATCATGTGAATCTCCTGAAAAAATATTTGGAAAGAGAACATCAGGAAGAGACACACTTGTTGACCTTGTCCATTGCCATGGAGATGAAAAAGGAACCACTTTCATCATTTGAATATCCATTACACCCCTGTGAGACAGCGGCACAGGTGAAAATCAGTACACATTTAACGAAAACTCAGAAAGAGAGAGTGCAACAGGTTCTAGATACTCATACAGAGGTGTTAACAGACCGACCTGGGCATACAAACTTATTGGAATATGATATGAAACTGATAGACCCCACACCTGTCTGTATGAAACCATATTCGATTCCTTTTGCTAAGGAGAAAGCTTTGAAGGAAGAGATAGACTATTTGTTGAAGGAAGGAATTATTTCACACAGTGAATCTTCGTATAGTTCCGGTGTTGTACTCTTAAGGAAGCCCTCTGGAGAACATAGACTCTGTATAGATTACAGGAGACTGAATGCTATTACAGAAGGACAGGTGGATCCATTGCCGGATACAAATCAGTTGTTTGCCAGGCTAAATAAAGCTAAATATTTCTCAAAAGTGGATCTGAGTAAAGGATACTATCAGATTCCAGTAAAAACTGAGATCAGACAAAATTGTTAGATGTAAACATTTCGGAGGAACGTAATGAATCCCTGAGTTGCCTCTTTGATTGAGGATATTCCGAATGTTTCATACAGGCTAATAAGAAGATTATGGGATCCACTACGAAAACTCTGCTATCACCAGGTATATGTTATCTCCTCATAACGTACATTTTGAGGAAAATCTAATGTTCTCTGGACATGTCATTGCGCAGACTCAGAGAAGAGAAATGGTGAATACGGGTTGTGAAGCAGCATTAAGACAAGCAGTCACACTTGCGGCTGTTCAGTAACATAACCGAAAAATATTATTGGTTGTAGAGGTCTGAGGCAGATTTCATGAGTAGTGCCTACTCTGAATGGACCCAACTACATAAAACCATGATAGCACAACAGCAGAGTAAAGTCAAGTTGACTTACATTTATCTATGTGTATATAGAATAAAGGACTGACATAAGATGTCTGTTTTAAGAGGGGAGATGTCGTGAAATATTCTAATCCACATATATAAATTAAAACGTAAATGTAAAGCCTAACAAATAACTTCAATAAAAGGAAAGAAGAATGGTAAAGAACAGTGCTGTCACAATGACTGTACTCGAAATCCCCCTTGTTTTCTCCTTCGTCTGCAAATTGTAACGTTTCACGTTGATAGTAAAAGCCTACTGCTTCAATACCCGCTTTCTACGATAAAACATGTGCTGCATTTCTAAGAAAAACCTTGAGATACGCAAGTTGACCTAGATTTAAAATTCCATTCATGTCATTTTATACACTACGTTACCAAAAAAAACAAAAGACAGATGGACTAAAGATAGAAAGAAAGGGAGAGGCTGAAAGCCGGGACGCATGCAACACTAAACACGCGTCTCGCTATACAATTACTACCATCCCGCGTGTAAGGCCACAAGCACTAGCTTTTTTCAAATCGACAGTGATAAAAAACACTACACACACGAGAGTTAGTTTTTAAAAAACTTACAAAACGCTTATTAGGAATCATGACATTCTACTGTTTTATGTCTAAAATCCTGACATTAGTCTGACAGTACAGCAGGACAGGTGGCGGTTCTAAACATAAAAAATAAAAAAAACTACACGACTATCCTAGAAAATGCATATTTTGAACGCAGCCACTTAGCTCCTTTAAATTTGTATATTTGGGTTCCTTAGGACTTGCTGACAAAGAATATGTTAAGTGTTACGCAAATAGTCTAGGAATTACCAAATTATAGCCAAAAGAAATAGTGAGGGATGTCAGACAACACCCAAATCAGAATCGCTCAGTGGCAGATTTTCACCCCACCATTGTACGGGAAATGGGTCTCCATGTTAAATCCGATTTGATTGGAGCGCAAGAAATGTAAGGCTAAACACGATTAGTCGGGCTATAAATACTATCTTGTGTTGTCAGGGGAAACGTGAATAGGAGTACTTTTTTTTGAAAAGCTGGGTAAACATGGCACGATTGGTTAGACCTGCCAATATAGTCAATTAGAGGCGTCAGGTCACCACCACATTTGCAAATAAACTTACTACAGAACCAGTGCGTTGAGCACCAGTGCATATTTTTCTAAATAAAAGCCTGGGACATCGGCAGATCGAAATTGTGCTATATTCAGTGCCAGTCAACGTAATTCTGTGTTATTTCCACGAATTGTGGTAAGCTTGAAATATTTGACATCTTTTTAATGAAAATTGAATGTAAATTGATAATTTATGTCTGTATATATGTGTGGTTCAGTGGCGAACATGAGGTGAAGCCTATATAGTGCTCCAACCTGAATAGAAGGTGTCGGAGGAAAGTAAAACTGCATGGAATTGCCAAACAGTACACTGACACCTATATTATTGACTAGAAAGAAATAATGCTGGAATTGCAGAGGCGTAGTAACCATTAGGGAGGAATATACTGGTGTAAATTATTTCAGATGAAGCTGACAGTTGGCCTACCGCTCTGAACTCAGTGTTTGTTATGTATTGTGTTCAGTCTGTAAATGGATCATAAACTAGTTATGAAGTAGGAGGTACAACCTTCTTGTTTCAGGGACCGTGGTCCAAAAGTTATTGAGCAGCACCTGGTCAGAGCTTTGCTGAATCCGGAGGCGGACAGCATACTCCTTGGTCCATATAGCAAACAGTGAGGTGTCTCCAGAACACAGGGAGGCTATCGAGCAGAGGAGTCTTTTCCTGCCGCCATCACGAAAGATAAGCCTATGTGGCCAGCGGAGCTCAACATTATGTAACCCCATCTTAAACTGACATTGTATAAAAATAAGAGGGGAAATTAATTGTTTTAATGAACGGAACTGAGAACATCTCCAATACTAGTTCCAACAGAAAGAAACACTTGAAGTCATGATGACAAATAACAACATAGCTTGAAAAAACAAAACCAGTATTACCTCATATTACTACTACACAACTGACACACATAGGATAATATTAATAAAATATGTCACTACAAGATTCATATTGATAAATTCTGTACATATAACTTGTAATTAAAATTGATTGTGATTCCTGGTTCACTTTGTATTTGAATCAGGACACATATATATTAATGAAAAGTACTTAATACATATTGATATTTGAAAATTTACCAGTGACTCATTTAAGATAGTGTGGTGAACTGGGATGTTATAAATATTTATAGGGGACTTGGTGTACTGACTGAGATCAGCTGTGAAGGTATCTATATCTAATAAGAGTAGTGTATTATAGATAACCTTACTTGCTGCCACATATATATATATCTCAGTCAGAATTATTCTGGAATAGTGTGATGACTACGTTGAATGTCTAGGGTATGTGTATGATGAAGTGTAAGTCATAACAACAACAGACAGATAAACAATTTAATTTATTCCACCACACTTGACAACACTGTGACACTCACATACATATAACACTCTAAAGGATATCTTAAAGGAGTCACTGATAACTTTTCAAATAACAATATGTATTCATTGCTGTTATGAATGAATATGTGTCCTGATTCAAATACAAAGGGAACCAGGAATCACAATCAATTTTACTTACAAGTTATATGTACAGAATTTATCAATATGAATATTGTAGTGACATATATTATTAAAAGGATCCTATGTGTGTCAGTTGTGTAGTAGTAATATGAGGTAATACTGGTTTTGTTTTGTTCAAGCTCTGTTGGTATTTGTCATCATGACTTCAATAGTTTGTCTTTATTGGAACTAGTATTGGAGATGTTCTCAGTTCCTGATATTAAAAACAATTTACTTCCCCTCTTAAGTTTATGTTACAATGTTATTTTAAGATGGGGGTACATAATTTTGAGCTCAGCTGGCCACATCAGCTTATCTTGCGTGATGGCGGCAGGAAAGGACTCCTCTGCTCGATTTCTCCCCTGGGCTCTGGAGACACCTCACTGATAGCTAAATGGACCAAGCAATATGCTGTCCGACTCTGGATTCAGCAAAGCTCTGACCAGGTGCTGCTCAATACCATCAAGACCACGGTCCCTGAAAACAAGAAGGATGTACTCCCAATTCTACGTCAGTAATATAATTTATTACTCTCTTTTTACACTAAACGCACAATAACATCAACAAACATTGAGTTTCAGAGCGTTAGGCCAACTGTCCAGTTCATATCTGAAAATTACAAAATACCAGTATTAACCTTATCTCCCTAATGGTTACTACGCCTCTTGTACAATTCCAGCATTGGTATTTCTATTTCTAGTCAATAAAATAGGTGTCAGTGTACTGTTTGGCCATTCCATGCTGTTTATAAAACCCCCACATTCTCCGACACCTTTAGGGACTGTTCAGGCTGGTTGAGCATTATAATTGCTTTACCTCATGTTTTTTATACTGAACTTATCACATATATACAGGCATAAATTAACAATATTCACATTCAATTTTCATTAAAAGATACTGACAAATAATTCAAAACCACAAAGTCATGGAAATAAACACCAGATACGTTGACTAGCAATGAATTCTGGCACAAAATAACACTGTGGCAACAAATTAATGAGATCTCCGCCAAGATGTTCCAGGCTTTTAATTTAGCAAAAATATGAGTGGCTTCAACGCACTGGTTATTTGAGCTTGCTTAGTGGGCTCAAGCCCTGTAAAGCTTTAATTTGATAGTGGGTCTCGAAATCTATTAACGCTCCTGAAGTGTGTAAATATCAGCGAGTCTGGCCAATGGAGCCAACGTTTCGACAACCAATCGAGGTTGAAAACATAAGCGTGTTTCGAAAAAAATACACCTTTTCTACGTGTCCCCTAACAACAAAAGATATTATTTTAGTCCGCGACCAACGTAGTTTGGTTAGTCTTACATTTGTTGCGCTCCAATCAATATGGAGTTAAAATGGGTAGGCTGAATTTGCCCATTTCCGTACGCAAGGTTTTTTCAAAACAATAAAAAAAAAAAAATTTTATGAGCAGATTCTGATTTTATGCTGTCCAGGCAAGCATCCCACTACTATTTATTTTTGGTATAATAAAAGGTTGTAAATTCCTAGACTATTTGCGTAACGTTTAACATATTCCTTTGTCAGCAAACACCCTTAAGGAACCCAAATATACAAATTTAAATGGAGCTAAGGCTGATGGCTGCGTTCAAAATATATGCAATTTCTTCTACCTCCTGTCAATGTTTCGAATAATGTGCTGTCCTGGGGTACTAGTAATGTTTTCAAACGTAAACCCATCTTCCCCTTACTGTCGTCATAATTATTCTAATAAGTCGGTTTTTCAGATTTAAAAACAGGGGCACCGAACTCTGGGAAAGGTTTTAGTGTGTTTTATCACTTAAGTCCGTCTATGAAAAAAGTATTAGTGCATGTGGCGCTTACACACGCGTGATAGTAGTAATTGGTGAGATCATCGCGCGGCGTGAAAACGCGGTGCGTTGGTTGCACGGGTTTGCGGCTTTCATGCCTCTCCCTTTCTTTCTATCCTTTAGTCCATCGGTCTTTAGTTTTTGCCGGTATAAAATGCGAATGAATGAAATATTAAATTTGGAGGTCATTGGATCAGCTTGGTATCTCAATGTTTTTCCAAGATATAACACCACGTTACATTTGAAGAAAGCGGGTAAAAAAAAGCAAAAGCTTTTACTATCAACGTGAAAGCTGTTACAATTTGCAGACGAAGCGCATAAAAACAAGGGGATTTGTAGAGTACATATTATTTAAAACTGACAGCAACATTTACCCTCAATATATTTACCATAGTTCTTTTCCTTTCTTAAATCAAAACATTATATGTAGGCATTAGCCTTTATATTTAATTTTATTTTATATAGTGTCCTGGGTGGTTAGAATTTCCCAATGGCGACAAATCCTCCCAGGAACTTTACCCGAACAGACTGTTAAATTATATGTCAAAAAAAACAGTACTCAATTCACTAGTATTAGATGGCCTAGCACATAGAGAAATTTATTATTATAAAATTAAATTTTGGAGGGGTACGGTGAATTCTCATCACAAAATGGCTGGCTTAAAAAACATCCGCTCCCTCAAAAAATCCTGGATTTTCCAGATATAAAACAAAATGCCACAAAAAAAAAATGGAAAGCCAAAAAAAACAAAAACCATCGGAGTAATAGCTAAAAAGTTCTCATGCCTAGCCTGTGCTAGAAACGAAAAAGGTTTTTGTGGTCCGTTTGCAACTTCAAAATGCTTTAAAAACCATACAAAAAAACTAAATAATGAAAACTGAATCCTTCACTTGATTGCCCTATTACTGCAAGACATTCTTTTTCGCTAGTTGAGTAGTTGATTTCAGCTTTATTCAACTTTCTGCTAGCATATGCCACTGGGCTTAATTCCCCATCCAATGCATCTGATTTCTGTAGCAGAGTCGCACCTAACCCAATATTACTGGCATCCGTCCTTACAATGAATTCTTGACTTAAGTCAGATAATTTCAAAAATTATATTTTTCCCACTTGAGAGACAGCGGTTTTCCTATCAATATCCTCTTGAGTAAGCCATTTCACTTTTGTCGGTGTCCATAATATCGATCTGGATTCCTTTACGCAGTCCAAAATCAGCTTAAACGGTGCAACATATGGAATTAAAGTTTTTGATATACTTCTGGTAGAAACCACATAATGAGACAAAGGATCTCACGTCCTTCTTGTTTGTCGTGGTCCTCTGGGGCTTCTCTGTAGTTTCTCTAAAGTTTGCACCATAGGGTCAGGGGTACAACAAAATGTTTCCCTGATATATTGAAACACTCGAATGTGACCCAAAAATACCAATTCTTTACATCCACACGCAACATTGGGTTGGTCGGGCCATGTTAACCCCCCCATTGCATCCCCTAAGCTCACGATGATAATCAGCCTAAGGGGGGGTCAAACATCATGAGAGGATCTTTTATAGTGTTCCTCAAATGTTTCTGTTGCTAAACGGTATAGGGAATATCATCCATGAAATTTGTTCAACATGGAATTATTTCATTAAATTTCCCCCCCCTCATCAAATACACCTTCCCATTCACCCCCCATACAACATAACACTCCAACCTACACCATACCAAAACCCTCTACACATAACACCCTCTTTCAACCAACCTCTACCCCCCCCCACCTTCCCAAACCTCCTCAACCCCATATCTCCCCACCAACAACAACCAACCCCACTACTAACACAAACACAATAACCAACCCCTCAAAAAAACACCAACTCCCCCTTCCACCTCCACATTAAAACCACCCCTCCCTTATATTTTACACACTAAACCCACACCACAAAACCCCACTTAAATACATCCCATTACTTACATATAACCCCCCACATCCATCAACAAACTCCCCATAATCCCACACACAAACATCTAAAACTAACCCATATACCATCAAAACCCATAAACACAAACAAAACCACCATCTTTCCAACCTAACACTTACTTCCTCCAAACTATGGCCCAATGCATCTACAACCATTGGCAAATACACCTAGCAATTTCCTAATACAGTGACAGCCACATCACACATAATAAATACCACCACCAAAAAAACATCCTTCACTCAAATGATTATAACTATACATTGCACTTTTAATCAGTCGCACACCTTCTTAAATTACCACAAAGCTTCGAAGTGGAACGGCCAATTCCCAATTAGTCTGGCCAGACCAATCAAACAAATGAGCTATGTCGTCTCGGGGCAACTAAAAACAACAATTCTCCAATCTATGCAGCAGCCTAACACCTGCATCAACACCAATTAAAATCACAAAAGGGCCCATACAGGTATGGTCAAATCTGGTTATCTCTCTACACAGAACAAATCATACCAACTCGTCTCAGGGATTCGACCACTCAATGTCCCCATTTTCAATCCTTTCAAATCACTACACCAACTTTCCCCCCCTCCCTGGAATTACTATACAACATCACTTACAAATAATAAAAAGTGTTTCACTGGAAATCCTGAAAAACATTCTTCAATCATATTTCCTCTTAATTACTCAAGCCATTATCAAGCTCAATATCTTAGATCACCCACAAGAGCCTAAAATATACCTTTGCTTTAAAATTTGATTCAATGCTCCCTCATCTTCCCAGACCAATAAATCAATCATGATCAGGGCTACAATCTCTCCGCCAACATACAAAAAATTCTACCCCCTATCCCATTCGACGCATCCTTATCCCCTATTCAAAACTACTTCTACCCTTAAAATATAATCAAAAGATTCTCAAAGCGCACTCCTAATCTCCCCTCTAATACAATGTCATTTTACCCATATGAGTCAATTCTACCTCATCCAAAAAATTTTCTCCACATTAAAATCAACTCTGATTAAATCAACAACTCATTTACCCAACTCTCACATATTTTCGTCTCATTTCTTATTTACAACAATTCCATATATCCTTCCTTCCACTATATCTTCAACTAAAACCCCCATTCCTTTCATAATTTCTCTCTCAATTACTTCCATTTAAGAACACACCAAAAACATCCCAAAAAATAAGTCTCATATTCAACTCCTACCATTCCTAACAAAAATCATCAACAAAAACTTAAACTACAATTTCAACATCAAATTCTTATCCACTATCCTAACCTAAACGGCAAACACAACCAAAAACAAAAACCCACCTACCATATTCCAAACATAAAACCTGTCTCAAATACCATTCCAACCAAATTAAAACTATAAAGCACCACCAAACTAAACATAAAATTACACAACAACACCTATGTCAAAAGCTCCTCCACAACAAATTCATCACTCAACCTCCAACTACAAAACCTAAAAGGCACACCTATGCATAACCCAATAAAAATACCACTTCATCCTTAAAATCAACCATTCCATTTTCAAAAACCCACAACCATATTATCTATTTATAAACCATTCATACAAACAACCATATAAAAAGTTTTTACCCTAAAAACCACTAATTACTCTGCACTTCACACCCATTAATCCCTTTTAACACCTTCATCTTTAATGTATAAATCATATCATTTAAAGTTAAACGTTAACTACTACAACATCTTCTACATCACTTTATTTTACCAATACCCTCTTTTTGTTCATATAAACAAATTATCCCTCCAAGCTTCTATTGCAATTATCCAATATAAATAATTTATCCTGTACATAATTCAATATTATTTCCTTTTCAAGGTTGTAACCATAACAATATATTTCTCTATCATCTCCACTAATACACAAAAACACAAATATATACAACACACATAACCAACATTATCGCTGTAACTACATCCCACTAAGCGAAAATTCTAATAATAATAATCTATCCCCCTATACTAAAATCTTAAAATACATTTACTCCTTTCCACATCTCATCTTAAAAAATATCACCTTAATTAACCATATTCTAAACCAAATTATCTCTCTTTCCTCTTCAATCACTCAAACTACCAAAAATCTTACATTCCTTAATGCACATTTTAAATGCACATAACGCTACAACAACAAAATTAACGACTGTTGCAAAAATCCACTATATCCTCCCACTTCCTTTCATTGCCCATCAAACTAATCAAGTATCCTTTTTCAATGTAAACACCATTCTAGTGAACCCCCTAACCCATCATCGCTCGATGATCGGACTCCACTCAAGTCCCAACACAAATAACTTAAACCTCCACACTACCACTGCACAAGTTTGCCGTAACTATCATTTTCTTTAACACACACATTTACATCATCGCCACCCACAAACTATCAACAGGTAGTTTTAAATACATATCCAATCATCAATACCCAAAATCGACTACAATCGTTGACGGTGGATTAACCCCATACTACCCCTAACTTAGCGATCATAGTAGTGCATGACGCTGACATCATCTGCAACACTCCACATAGCTGTCCTGAGCTTTACGAAAGTAACCACAAACAATAGCCTGTGCACAAATTCTTCTATTCTCAACTGTGCACGCAAAATTTTAAAACATCTGTAGTAAACACCGCAAGGTTAATATGCAATATCCTTTTTAAACGACTATTTATGGCGGCACTCATATAAATCAACCACTCAGCCTTCATCCTCACCAGCTATATCACCTTTATCCATCTCTTCAACTCGCCACTCCTCTTAACTAAAACCGCCTTCACTTTACATCAAACTTAAACACGACAATAACCATCACATGACTTTAACTCCATAGCCTAAGGAATCTTATTTTTATCTTTATTCATACCCACACCCATACTAACGTAGCCTACACTTCAAAGTTGGATCAACTACACCCACACCCCTCTCCCCACATCTATCGATCACCTGTAAAACACCAACCAATTAACATATATACATAAAATGGTCACGTCGCTCTCACATACCAACCAGGTAACATCTAGCTAGAAACATCACTCAACCTCATACAAATTAACACTACGCTATATTCTGTAACTTCAACCATATGCCATTAAACGCCTGTGATCACCACAGCCTACAATCTCAGACACCAGTCACACTCTACCCACAATCCACCACCTGCACACACGCACCCGGCAGTTCCTACAACCTATAACACCTAGACCATATACTTAAAAAACTCTGCCACCCAACCACCAATACATCAATTTAATGCAACACACTCAGCAAAATACAATAAGGCAAACCCACCAGCGCACAAGCCATCATCACCCAACAAAAGCAAACTATACACAATCTATATAACCCTTCCACCACAATAGGTCCTAATTATAAAACCAATGAGTCGCCACAAACAGCTAACAAATGACTCTAAACAAAAAAACCATCACAATATTAAACAATAACAAATTACTTTTCACACTTACCAAACAACCATTACTCCTCACCGGCAACACGAGGCCAGCATAGGCGCCTTAGACTCACAACCCAATCCATTACTCAAACCTATTCACAGAATAAACTGTGTGTAGCTTTTTTTACTATGCAACATGACCACCACCTCCCACCCACTCAATCGCTACACACTCTAAAGTACGCTCCACCCACACCAACGCAAACATTCTCTACCAATAATCTCACAAAAGCAATTACACCATAATTCTCACTCACCACCTAAAAATTAAACCACTAAACAAAACTGCAACGACACCTAATCCTAACCCACAAAGGCATCAACCCCTGAAAAACACACACGCCACTTCAACTCCTTATCATTCTCCCTTCCTAATATACCTTAACCTCTCTACTATCAGCTACTTAATGCTATACCTCAAAAACAATGCCACTAACTCTTTTTCCTGCAATACCCCGGTCTTGCAATAATGTCACTAACCAAACTATTCACAACAAACTAATAAGCTTCAAAACAAAAACAAACACGAAGTCTTCTTGAGATTTCAACCTCCTCTTTACATATACTACCTTCATCTAACACCCAACTCTAACACCTTACATACACGCCAACAGCTCCTTATTCATCCAATTTAGGTCAGCATTTCAATTATCCATAACTTCTATTCAACAAATACGCATTAATCCTTTATTCTATTAACTACATTCTTGCAACCAATCTCAATACAACATCACAGCCACATATCACAAAGGCAAACACCCCCTTTCAAAAGCATCACCCTCTAACCCAGTCAATCTTCTTTCTTCTGCTTCCCTTTCTGCAGCTAATTTCTTCTCTTCCCTTTCTGCAGCCAATCTTCTTTCTTCTGCTTCCCTTTCTGCAGCCAATCTTCTTTCTTCTGCTTCCCTTTCTGCAGCTAATTTCTTCTCTTCCCTTTCTGCAGCCAATCTTTTGTCTTCTCTTTCTGCCTCCAATTTCTTAGCCTCAGCCTCAATCTGCAACCTCTTAGTCTCAGCCTCAGCCTCAAATTGTAACTTCTTAATTTCCCTTTCAGCCTCTAACTTTCTTTCGGCCTCTTTTTCTAATCTTCTTTCTTCGCGTTCAATAAATTTGTCACATTCCGTAGTGACATAGGCAACCATAACTTGCCCATCTAATCCTAACTCTTTTGCAGTCTGAACAGCAGCAGATCGAAACTTGGCCAGGTCCGCCATTGTCTATCAGGTAAATTTATACAATGTCTAACCAACAATTCAATTTCTAAATATATATCTAATGGACAACACAGGCACCGTGAGCTCAACCTTATTTAATTCCACCCAAGGATACCTTTTAATTCTTATATTCCATGAAGTGAATTACCCCCAATATTTTTAATAGGGAAAGATTCAAAATCCCGGACGAGCCCCCAATATATGTGGTGAAGTGGGATGTTATAAATATTTATAGGGGACTTAGTGTACTGACTGAGATCAGCTGTGAAGGTATCTATATCTAATAAGAGTAGTGTATTATAGATAACCTTACTTGCTGCCACATATATATATATCTCAGTCAGAATTATTCTGGAATAGTGTGATGACTACGTTGTATGTCTAGGGTATGTGTATGATGAAGTGTAAGTCATAACAACAACAGACAGATAAACAATTTAATTTATTCCACCACACTTGACAACACTGTGACACTCACATACATATAACACTCTAAAGGATATCTTAAAGGAGTCACTGATAACTTTTCAAATAACAATATGTATTCATTGCTGTTATGAATGAATATGTGTCCTGATTCAAATACAAAGGGAACCAGGAATCACAATCAATTTTACTTACAAGTTATATGTACAGAATTTATCAATATGAATATTGTAGTGACATATATTATTAAAAGTATCCTATGTGTGTCAGTTGTGTAGTAGTAATATGAGGTAATACTGGTTTTGTTTTGTTCAAGCTCTGTTGGTATTTGTCATCATGACTTCAATAGTTTGTCTTTATTGGAACTAGTATTGGAGATGTTCTCAGTTCCTGATATTAAAACAATTTACTTCCCCTCTTAAGTTTATGTTACAATGTTATTTTAAGATGGGGGTACATAATTTTTGAGCTCAGCTGGCCACATCAGCTTATCTTGCGTGATGGCGGCAGGAAAGGACTCCTCTGCTCGATTTCTCCCCTGGGCTCTGGAGACACCTCACTGATAGCTAAATGGACCAAGGAGTATGCTGTCCGACTCTGGATTCAGCAAAGCTCTGACCAGGTGCTGCTCAATACCATCAAGACCACGGTCCCTGAAAACAAGAAGGATGTACCTTCTACGTCATAACTAATTTATACTCTCTTTTTACACTGAGCACAATACATCACAAACATTGAGTTCAGAGCGTTAGGCCAACTGTCAGCTTCATCTGAAATACTTTATACCAGTATTAACCTCCTTAATGGTTACTACGCCTCTGCACTTCCAGCATTATTTCTTTCTAGTCAATCATCTAGGTGTCAGTGTACTGTTTGGCCATTCCATGCCGTTTTACTTTCCTCCGACACCTTCTGTTCAGGCTGGAGCATTATAGGCTTTACATCATGTTTGCTACTGAACTACACATATATACAGGCATAAATTAACAATTCACATTCAATTTTCATTAAAAGATACTGAATGTTTCAAGCTTACCACAATTCATGGAAATAAACACAGATACGTTGACTAGCAATGAATTCTGGCACAAATACTGGCACAAATTCCCATCTGCTTATGTTCCAGGCTTTTATTTAGCAAAAATATGAGCTGGCTTCAACGCACTGTTGCTTTATCAAGCTTATTTGAACTAGTGGTCTCGAACTAACGCTCCTAAGTGATTATATCAGCGAGTCTGGCCAATGGAGCCACGTTTCGACAAGTGTTTGAAAAAATTTTACCTTCCTACGTCTCCCCTAACAACCAAAGATAGTATTTATAGTCCGACCAATCGTGTTTAGTCTTATATTTGTTGCGCTCCAATCAATTTGGAGTTTACATGGTAGGCTATTTCCGTACGCAAGGTTTTTTCAAACACGTTATAAAAAAATTTTATGAGCAGAAATGATTTCATGCTGTCAGGCATCCCCACTATTTTATTTTGGTTATAAATGTTAATTCCTAGACTATTTGCGTAACGTTTTACATATTCTTTGTCAGCAAGCCCTAAGGAACCCAAATATACAAATTTAAAAGAGCTAAGTGGCTGCGTTCAAAATATGCAATTTCTTCTACCTCCTGTTTCGAAGATGTGCTGTCTGGGTACTGTAATGTTTTCAAACGTAAACCCATCTATTGTCATCTTTTCTAATAAGAGTTTTTCAGGATTTAAAAACCTAACTCTGGGAAGGTTAGTGTTTTTTATCACTGTCCGTCTGAAAAAAGTTAGTGCATGTGGCCTCACACGCGTGATAGTAGTAATTGTATATCGCGCGACGCGTGTTCAGTGTTGCACGAGTTCGGCTTTATGCCTCTCCCTTCTCTCTATCCTTTAGTCCATCTGTCTTTAGTTACGCCGTGTATAAAATGGAATGAATGAAATATTTAAATTAGGTCATTGATCAGCTTGGTATCTCAATGTTTTTCCAAGAAATACAGCACACGTTTCATTGAAGAAAGCGGGTAATAATATAGTAGGCTTTTACTATCAACGTGAAAGCGTTACAATTTGCAGACGAAGCATAAAACAAAGGGGATTTCGAGTACATTCCTTGTGACAGCACTGTTATTTTACCATTGCTCTTTTCTTTATTAGAATTTATTTGTTAAGCTTTACATTTACCTTTTAATTTATATATGTGGATTAGAATATTCCACGACAGATAGTCTTATAGCATGTTACATGTATGTGAGTGTCACAGTGTTGTCAAGTGTGGTGGAATAAATTAAATTGTTTATCTGTCTGTTGTTGTTGTGACTTACACTTCATCATATACATACCCTAGACATTTAACGTAGTCATCACAATATTCCAGAATAATTCTGACTGAGGCATAATGTGGTAGCAAGTAAGGTTATCTGTAAAACACTACACCTATTAGATACAGATACCTTCACAGCTGATTTCAGTCAGTACACTAAGTCCCCTATACAAATTTATAACATCCCACTTTACCACAAGGACGAACCAAAATCAGAGGTAACCCCAGACTCCGAATGGAGCAGAGAGTGAGTGATGATTACATCAACTTGTGAAGAGTTGTATATTATCGTTTGGTGAATGGATGTAAATTTTATATGTACCTTCAGGCACAGGCCACTGCCGCTGTCCAGTCACAAATTTTCTCTTAAATTAACTGACTTACTGGTGATTTTTCATCACATGCCCTGAGTGATATGTTATACACTCAGGGAGAGTAACAAAACTGAGAAAACAAATGGCTGACGGACAGTGGGAAAATGCGCCTGATTAATATCATGCAAACAGATATTTAGCAGCGGAATTTGTTCTTTTATTTCCTCTAAAGTTTGTGGCACAAGTACGATGCGACTCGACTAATTGTGGTAGGTCCCGGAGAGACCATTTGCTGTACTACTAGACTGTGGTTCGAAGCTTGAGATAGACACATGAAGATTCTTGCCTTGACCCGGAGCGGTTACTTCCTGAACTGATCTGGAAACGTGCCCTTCACCACAGAGACGACGCTACAGAAAAGCAGCATCGGCAGTTCAGCATTTTGGCAAGTCCCAATTTTAACATTCCAAAACAACCGAACTTTATTTTGCTAAATTCATCAAGCCTAAATACTTTTCGATGAAGAAACGTAATTATTTTTCATTATCACCAGTCCTTTTTATTTACATTTGTTTCAAAGTAATTGACCATTAAATTTGTATATGTTGATTTTGACAAATTCATAGTTGAATTGATCATTACAGAGACATAGGCATACGTATGATCCAGAACCTCTAGCATATTTTCATATGTGTGTGTATATATATATATATATATATATATATATATCTATATATATCTATATATATATCTATATATATATATATATATATATATATATATATATATATATATATATATATATATAGGGTGGCCACTGAAAGACTGAAGGGTATAAAACAAAAATAACTTTTACAAACACTTTATATTATTTTATTTGGAAATATAATTAATGGATTTTTTTCAGTATTATGTGTGACAAACGACATCCCTCAAATGACCACCATTTTCCTGCTCACAAATACAGGCTCTTTCCACAGCATTTTTATGACCGAACGCAAGGTTTCAGGTCCTAAACGTTGGATTTCGGCTCGAATGTTCTCTTTAAGTTCTTGAATAGTTCGAGGTTTAATTTACGTAAACCCGTTCTTTCAAGTAGCCCCACAAAAGAAGTCTAGTGCTATCAAATCAGGTGAACGCGGAGGCCAAACAAATTCAGCATTTTTTGAAATTATTCGTTCACCGAAAATTTCTCACAGGCGGTCCATCCTGGCAGTGTGCGCACTACCTCCATCCTGTTGGAACCATACCTCCTGATTATCTTCGACCGCTTGGCGTAAACAATTTTCAAGCATTGTCCTATACAGGGCCCCATTGATTCTTTCTGGCTGACCTTCCTCATTTTCAAAGAAATAGGGACGATAACTCTTTCAGCCTTAACACCGCACCAAACAGTGCATTTTGGGAGATGCAATTGATGCTGATTTAATTCCCTGGGATTCTCAGTACCCCAAAATCTGCAGTTTTGTTGATGTAACCGGGCGATTAGGTTCCGAATCATGTTATCGCTAGGAGATACTCTGACATTAAAATGTTGGCGATATTTTCTCTGAGTTTGAATAATTGATCTTTCACTGGAATAGAAAAAGTCAATGAGTTTTACTCGTTGCTGGACATCGTACGTAGCCATTTTAATCTCCAAGGGATGCTCTATAACCAAAAAAAAAATAATAATAATAAATAAAAAAAGATTGAAAATGAACAAGTTATGACTTTTCCTAACCCTTCAGTCTTTCAGTGGCCACCCTGTATATATATATATATATATATATATATATATATATATATATATATATATATATATATATATATATATATATATATATATATATATATATATATATATATATATATATATATATATATATATATATATATATATATATATATATATATGAACAGTATAGAGAGAAAGAGAGGGAGAGAGAGAGAGAGAGAGAGAGAGAGAGAGAGAGAGAGAGAGAGAGAGAGAGAGAGAGAGAGAAAGAGAGAGAGAGAGAGAGAGAGAGAGAGAGAGAGAGAGAGAGAGAGAGAGAGCTAATAAGAGGATTTTCGCTAATTAAATCAGCCGGGAGCTTGAGCTAAATCATACAATATACATCTTCACAAAAGGCGGTTGGTCAGATCAAAAAAGTTAACGTGCTCAGACGCATTCAGCATTGATCTTGACTTCTGAAATATCTTGTGGATACTCAATCGAGGTAGAAGCATCATTATCCTTCTTTCTACAACTCTGCCAAGAGTATTCTTGTGCGAAGGTAGACACCTTTGAAGACTCACATTAGATACTCTAGGTTTTGGCCACAGTTGGACCACTACTGCAGAGAAAAGGGAAGGCAACCTGTGACAGCGTTGGATAGATAGCGCACACACTGAGGAAACCTGTTGATAGCTTTACAAGGCTTTGTTTATTCTGGACTCCTTAGAGTAAGAGCAGCAGAGGGAGAGACACCGAAGAGCACAATGCTAGCAGACTGCATCGATTTGCATATGCCAGCATATGCGTAACATTCATGTACTGCCTAACTGTTAGTACCATACACGTGGCAACGCATTTGGTGTAACAGCAGATGATAAGATAGTTAAATGTAAAATATCTGTATTAGCGCGCCGCGTGGTTCCCTGTGGTCTCAAAGAAGACAACTGAATAATGGGACTACTGTTCCCTCGTTATGTGTGTAACATATGTGCTAGCAGGTGTGTCAGACGTAGCTGTGGACATATAAAAAACAAGACAATATTTGATCAATATATGCCCCCGTGTTTTACAGTCTCTCCTTGTCATTATTATCAACACAACATTCTTATTTTATTGTCTTCCTGGTTCCCCTGTCTTCCGCCTTACCCAGTTCGTGAGCCCTGAACATTTTATGGTGTTCTCACAAAATGCGAAACTCAAAAACAAAATAATATTAAGACAGAAAATATTTTTTGAATTCAAATAAAATTCACATTAAATGTTGCTTAAAAATAGCTTATTTGTTTTATATTTTCTGACTATTATTTCTGATTAAGCTCAAGAATTTAACAAACAGTAGCTCATTTTACATTCTATATTAATTTAAAATTATCATATTTTACCTTTCCTCCGTCAGCTCTGGTGTCCTGGAATTACAGACACCCCTGAACTGGACATTGAACAGGTGAACAGATAAAAAGGTAGGGAAATACACGTGTTGTCATCATAACAAATCAAACCCAAACACAGATTTCGACTGGTCGTTAACTCTCCTTAAATATTGCAAAACGTGATAGGACGGCGCATTTGCTATAAAGAGCACAAAACAAATGTCTATGTTAGAGAGAAAATAAACACCTATGCAGGCCATCAAGAACCACTTTTGTCAGTAGTGAAACGTCGAAAGCTTGCCTGGTTTGGGCATGTAACTCGTCATGACTCCCTTTCGAACCCGATCCTCCAGGGAACAGTCGAAGGTAAACGGAGAAGAGGAAGGCAAAGAAAATCCTGGGCTGATAACATCAAAGAATGGGCAGGACACGGTTTTTCCATACTTGTACGCATTGCTGAGGATAGAGAGCAGTGGAGGACCCTGTCTGCTGATGCTTCCACCATGGCACCCCTACGACCCATGATGGGTTACGGGTTGAGATGATGATAGGACGGCCTACTTTCTGTTCAGCGTACCTGGCTAACTGCTCAACATCTCAACAGGTAGGTCAATGCAATACAATTATCAACAACAAATTGATCATACTAAATGTGAAATGATTCTTTAACTGGCTGCCCGTGATACGCATGGCTGTTACGTTGGCTCGCATCGATTCTTATTTCCGGCTGCTCTCTTAGCTCCGCCCACGAGGTTCCGGTTGCTTGTATTTTCCGCTTCCGTTTTTCCACATGTTCTCTCTGGCATCCTCACTCATCTTTTACTTGGACAATTCCAGTTAAAGACAAGTCTGGTTATCAAGTCTGGTTATACAAGTCTGGTTATACGTCTGGTTATACGTAGCGGTTATTCTTGAGAGTACAGTAGAAGTTCCAGCCATCTCTCTTTAATCGCAGTGTAGATTGTTTGTTTTCGCCTTCCACAGCGCAATGTTTATTATTATGTTGGCCATCCAACAAGATATTCTTTTCTTTGAACATCAGGAAACGTCAGATCAAATATAGGCTACTTAATGAAAGCAAGGTCCCCCTCAGGTAGCTGACATCTCCATTGAGATTGTCGTCCTAAACTGGTACTCGTGATGGCCGTGTGTGCGTTCTCTGTTCCTCAAATATGGAGCACTCCTGCATCAGACGTTTAGCACACTGGCTAAAATCTGAGATGCTGTCACGCTGTGTCTCTCTATGAAACCATCCATCTATCTCCATCTGAGCCCTCATCTTATTCTGGTTGCTTACATTTTCTGTTCTAGGCCAGCTCTGTTGCATTATCCAGGCTTATTCTCACAACATATCCAAACTACTTTTCTTGTGTAGATGTTGCTGCACTCGGCCCGAACAACGTCTCTAATTATGCAGTTACTAATTAGGTAAACAAAACAAACCACAAATATAATCGTTGATGATGCTAGCGGGAGCAGTAGCAACATCAAATGTAAACACCATCATTATCATCATTCTAATCACCAGCATGAACAACAACATACACACATTTAAATGTTTTATTTCGTGTTTGTATTTCTAGCTATCACAGTGGTTGTTCTTGCACTCCGTAATTCAGCCACACGATTTAAAAAAACATCCGCCAACCTCCGTCTATAAAACGGCAAGCAAAGTGTAAACTAGGACAGTTAAAGACAGCAGGTGACTGCATAATCTTGTATACATCAAGGAAGATACCCTTACATAGAGTCTAAACCCTCGCTCAGGACTCCAACAATGACGGAATACATTGTATAAACATAGGCACACGTGCGGAACTGGCAGGGGATCTCTGGTTACGTTACAGAGCACATAAAAACGTGATGAAGAAGACGAGAAAACGAAGATTACATTTCTGGTTTCAGCGTTTTATGTTGTGCCACTTTTTATTATTAGGTTATTCCAGCGAGATCATGACCACAGGATGGTACGAGGCAACTGTCAGTTTGTGACAGCGTTTAGAAGAATGCGGTGATGTTATGTGTGGTTGCTGTGGCATAGATTGTTACGGCTGTGGCTATGATGTAAGCGGAGGCGGTAATGTGTATTGTGATTGTAACATGTTCTGATTACTGTGTAAGAATGCACAAACATAAATGTGTTGCGATTGTAACGGCTTCTGGCTACTGTGTAAGAATGCTGTTATGTAAGTGGGGGCTGCGGTTTAACACTTTCAGATTACTGTGTAAGAATGGCGTGATGTAAGTGGAGATGCTTATGAAGTAATAAAGGAAGACATTAAAAAATACATGCAGAAATATGAAAGACATACACGGAGAAGCAACGATGAAGAGAGTGACTTAGGGAGACCAGGTAACGGGAATCCCTCTGGTCACTGGGCATGTGCACAGAATGAATAATATTGAACCAATGATGTTACCAGAACTTTTTTACCAATCTTGAATGCGCATATGAATAAATGTGCGCGGCAGAACAACAACAACAAAAAAAAAAAAAAGGTGATTCTGGAAACGTCATTAAAAGTCCCGACAAGACCAGGTACGAGTTGAGAAGGTCAACAGCATTCATTAAGACAACATTACAAGAAAACAGATTAGCCTTACTGGACATCATGAAAATGAACCCTGATGGAAATAGCAGTACCAAAAGCACATAGCAGGATAATTGACACACATTAAGAGAGTTAACTACTAAAACATTGATCAGTTAATTTCTGGCTACACTAAAGAAGTACAACATTATAAAAAGTCAGGTTTTTTTTTTTTAAGTACTGTTGAAGCAATGTGTCGCAACACAGTACGTAAAAAGGTTTTTAAAAAAAAGATTGTTCTTTTTACCTCGATCTTGTTTTGTTCATTCTCTCTGCCGCTTTCTTCTCTCTCTCTCTCTCTCTCTCTCTCTCTCTCTCTCTCTCTCTCTCTCTCTCTCTCTCTCTCTCTCTCTCTCTCTCTCTCTTTCTCTCTCTCTGTGTCTCCTTCTGTCTGTTTGTCTGTCTGTCTCTCTTTCTCTCTAAGTAACATGCGGGAATGAAAGGATATAGTATGCAAGATAAGTGAGAGTGGGAGGGCTGAATGTTAGACGGGCCTGCGTGCCCAATGCTTAACCCATTGAAAATAAAGTTCGTTCGTTCGTTCTCTCGCTCTCTTTCTTTCTTTCTTCCTCTGGCCGTCTGGTTTTCATGGACGCATGTCCCGTTCCATTACAATATTACTTATGTTCATGAGAAAAGGGGATTTTTTTCAAGAGATGCACTAATCTTTAAATGCACCTCTAATCTTAAAGCTTAAGAGATAAGTTAACATTCCCGAAGATGAATTAATATGTCTTCAACAGACAACATGATATCCTTTTCTCAGAGAATTAACATGATAATCCTCATCTTTCTCCTAATCGGCTTATATATATATATATATATATATATATATATATATATATATATATATATATATATATATATATATATATATATATATATATATATATATATATATATATATATATATTCTCCATCTTCAAGATCTACTCCTACGTCATCAAGAACTCACATCTTATCATTATGATGATGATTACGATGGTGATAGATGGCGATAATGATGGTGATGGTAGTGGTGATTATGACAATGATGATGATGATGGTGGTACCTCTAGACCAAAAAATTTTGCCCACATAAGACATTTTTGCAATAATTCACATCTTCATATAGAGGTTCTTCTTCTTCCTCGTTCGTCCTGAAAAGGACGTTGGTTGAGTTGCGTCCGTTTACAGCGAAGCTGCGGTATTTGCGCCTTTTGGCCGACACATCCGACTTCCGTACGGCATTTTTGGGGACCGGGTTTGCCTTCCCTCTTCGACCCCTACTCCTCAGCCAGACTGCAGTGATGCAGCCTGTTTCCAGGACCACCACGTGGAGGTGGAGTAGGGTCTTGGTCAGCTCTGGGTCAAGCAGGCAGTCAAGCTATGTGTTGCTTACTGCATTCCTCACTTTTGATGCGTCTTGGGTCCCATATAGAGGTTCAATATTCACTCTTATCAAGAATAGAAGCTAAATACAGCATTAAACCCATCAAGTACTTAAGACAACACACGAATTAAATTGGTCTGAACTGAAGACCACGGAGCCTTTCCGCATGTTTTTTCTTGCTTCAGTTCCCAGTAATGAATCCCTATTATATTCGCTGCCTTCCTTCCATCCGCGTGTGTGTTTTATTCTGTTTGTTCATAAGATAGGTGATCTTTCAAGTTCTTTTACTTAGTTGAAAGTGATATTATTCTTCGTACACATTCATTCAGGACCTCAAATAAGAATAAATAGACAAGTGACTCTTTGCTTGACTGTTCTGTTCCCCGCTTTAGTAGCGGCTCCCTCTGTATTTCATTTTTGTGTGTAAATTGCCATTATTATTTTGAAAGGCATCCCAGGTGCCGGGTTGAGCTGAACAAAGCTGGTATTTTTCTGGACAAAGAGCTATGCACAGATTATCCGAGACTAACATCGGCAGAGACAGGTCGCCATATTTTAACAATGCTGTCCCTTTTGAATCTCTTTTTCATGTCTTTCATTTCGCCCAAAGTTCCCTCCCATATCCTCCTGCATGGAGGGATGCTCTTCCTTTGTAATCTTCTAGGGTGGAGAGGTTGAGTGCAATTTTTCTATACTTCCCGTGAACTTTAGATTTGTCCATTTCTGACCCAGCTGACCTTCGGAGGTCGTGAAAGTCACCACAGTGGACGGTGAAGGATTGACCGAATTCTCTAAATCACAAGTATATCGATGAATATCGAGGCGGGAATTTTTTTTTTTTTTTTTTTGTAACGGTAAAAAATTTTAAATACGACCGGACAATGTCCAGTATGGTCCATCAAAAGCGGCTGTCAGAGGTTAAGAAGTCTCTGGGTGCTTGAGTACCACTCAATGATTAAGCGTCCGATTTTCTTTTGTCCAATTTGTTTTTCCATTTTGTCTCGTGTTTTTATAAACTAAATCCATGCCCGGTCAGTCACTAAAGCTACGTACCGAACTGTGGGGAGAGGGATAAGGCTTATTAAGTGCTGTCAGTAGGCATCTACGGAGAGCGATTTGTATTTCATTTCAGAAGCTGAGTACTGGCTCTGTAGGGTGCCACAGGCATGTGGTGTTAGTAGTAGTTTAAATGTAAACCATTAGTGATGTAGAAAAGGTTTAGTATGACGATTTAGTATAACGTGTACACTGATCAGGGACAAAGAGTAAAAATTGTAGAAAATTCCGTACGTCGTGGAAATAGACTTCAGTTTACGTTCTCCTTCACTATATTTCTAATGATGTTTTCCTGCCTTGTCATAGCAGCTAATTGAAAACTAAGCATTTTAACAAAGCAATTTCAATACTCCTATGGAAGGTACAAGTGCTCTGGTCTCGTTTCCGCACATACCACAACTAGTCTCACCGTTATTATTTCATTTATCGTGCCCAATGCTCTCTCAGATTCATATGTTGAAATATGGATGGTATCAACACTGTAAATAAAAGGTTTTTGAATTACTCGTGCCAATGTTTTCGTGAAAGACCTTCATGTATATTCATTTTCCAAGAAAATATTAGTGGTCATCGGAATTTGATGTTTCATCCATATATGATCTTTTTCTTCTTCGCTCTCGTCTAACTACATCTATTTCTTTCGCATGGTTTACGATCTGTTTCAGGCTTTTCTCAACGCCCTACTGTTTCTCCTTCTTAATGAGTTAGCTAAGGCCATACTGTTTCTCCTTCTTAATGAGTTAGCTAAGGCCATACTGTTTCTCCTTCTTAATGAGTTAGCTAAGGCCATACTGTTTCTCCTTCTTAATGAGTTAGCTAAGGCCATACTGTTTCTCCTTCTTAATGAGTTAGCTAAAGCCATACTGTTTCTCCTTCTTAATGAGTTAGCTAAGGCCATGCTGCCAGATGCTCCTCCAGTGGAGTCAACATTCTGGAAGGATATATTCTGTTGTTTGCTTGTATTCACTACATGAACACATGTCTGTGTGCATAATTATTACTTTCTTGAACAAGTAGTGTTTGAGTATGCAATGGCCAGTTCTCAGCCTGAATTGCATCACATGGCAAGGAGTAGTGCGCTTATGTGTCACGGAATTGCCTCCCCTGCTTTGCAGTAGTGGCCCAACAGTGGCCAAAACTCAAGAGTATCTAATATGGGTCTTTAAAGGTATCTACCTTCGCACAAGATTACTCTTGCCAGAGTTGTAGATAGAAGGATAATGACGCTTCTACCTCAAAGAAGTGTTCATAAGATATTTCAGAAGTCAAGAACAATGCTGCATTGGGCAGGGTAATTGTTAACTTATATCTGATCCGCCCCTTTTACGAAGAATTCAGCTTTTATTAATTTCAGCTTGTTCAAGCCCCAACCCTGATTTGCTCAGTGGAATTCTTATTATTATGGTATAGCTCTGTTTAGAGTGTATTTAGTAACTTGACTGAGACAAACATGCAGTACATTCAAAATGATTAAATCGACGTTAAATTTGTATATTTACAAATAACAGATTTAATAATCACTTAGATTTAACAAGGTTTTGAAAGAATGAATAATGATTTATCAGAAAAATTCTCATCACTGGTGTGATGTAATGAGGGTTTTATGTAAGAAGTCACTTGGCAGCTTTTAAGTTTGACTTAGCTGCAAATGGTAGGTTCTGCTCCCGCTGGTTTTTTTGGTTCTGTGCAGATAGGTCACTGGAGTTCTCACGTCTCTGGTCAAAATTAAAGGCGCAGCACGTTCCAAGTAAGATCAGGGAGTAACTGCAAACCTGGTCCCTCGTCTCTAAGACCCTCTGATGATGGTGTCTAGTTCTACGTCAGTCCACTTCTACCGTCTCTTTGTTCCAGAGGTTAGTACCCGCACTGGTACCACCAATAAGTATGGTAAAAGAATACAAACAAAACCCTCTCCTGAGTATTGCGTTTCCCGATACATACTTATGTGTTCCCATCTTCCCATTCCACCAAGATAGAATATGTTTACATTTACATCTCCACTGGTGGAAAAATGTTCACACTATAGATTGAATATGTTTTCAGTTACATCTACACTGGTTGAAAATGTTCACAATATAGATTGAATATGTTTTCATGTACATCTACACTGGTTGAAAAGCTTGAAACTTTCATTATTTTAAAGTGAATAGGTTTACATAGACAGTTACACTGGTTTGTACTTGTAAATATAATTAGAATGTACATCGTTTCTTCATCTTTTCTTCCCTGCTCCATATGGAATTGGGACTATGCTTTTAGTTCTTTTTAAGAAACTAGCGATAAAGCAGTCACCAGCCCTTGTAGTGGTGGTTCATGAAATCCTCATTCTATAGGCTGAGGTTGCTAGCCTCAAGTGATTAAGACATCCAGTAGCAATTTTCACATATTAATATTCACATGGCAATATATACATATTTGTTCACATGTTAGTGATGAAAAATATAGAATGTAAAATGCACAACTTAGCCAATCTGGGCTCGTAGACTGTTTGCTCAGAGAAATAAAGGCACTGGAGTAGGCCTGTTACACGTGTTCTTAGGGGTCGTTATTTTAACAATGAATTCCCACTTTGACTCTGCGCTTTAGATTCCTCAGATTCCTGGTGTCCTTGTTAAATGGTAGAGTTTATTCTGGGTTCTGAAGTCCTCAAAATTGCTCAAACAGTGGTCCAGTTCCGATATAAGAATCTTGATTCTAGGCTCTGGCAAGTTCTGGTTGTCGTCTTGGCAATCGATTCTTACAGTGAACTAGACCTGCAAAAAATGTCTGAATATATTCACTGTCTTCCCTCGTATCTTTTGTTACGATGCTAAGCAGTGCTCCAATCGTTTCAAACATGCGTGTTTTGTGGCGTAATTTCAAATATTTCCACGCAGGAAAGTTTCTGCGCGTAATGCAGAGGTCACCTTTCCCATACAAGGAAATAAAACATCCGATTGTCTTCTATGCAAACTCATAAACACATCTGTGAACTCATTCGACAATGTGTTTCAAATGTAACATCTTGCTTTCCTCTGACACAGGTGGACCGGAAATGGTTATGTCATTCATGTCTGTCCAAACTGTGTCGCCCAGACGAGTGATCTCTATATTCCTCGCTTGTGCTTCTTCTTCTTCTTTGATCCTTAGCCATCGACCGTCAAAGCAGTCAGTGGCCATCACGCATAGTGGCGTCTTATAGGGCAACAACAAAATGATTCCACTTTGCTCGGTCGGTGGCCATCCTTCGTACGGTGCCCCAACTCTGGTTCATTCTTTGCATCTCAGCCTCCACAGTCCTCCGCCAGGTTATTTTTGGTCGGCCTCTCTTTCGTTTTCCTTCAGGGGTCCAAAGCATAGCTGTTCTTGTGATGGCATCGGGGTCTCTTCTGAGGACATGACCAACCCAGCTCCCCTATAGTTTCTCATTTCATTCGCTTGTGCAAACAAAACTAAATGCGAAACTGAGCAGACCCATATGGGTTTTACTTGCGCTAAATCTCAGCAAAGCTGTGCAGAGCCCACGCAAAAAAAGGAGTGTCAAAGGATTTAACAAAATCAAATATTTGCTTGATATGTCACAGAAAGAAATGGGCCGATCCGGAAATTCCAGGTAATCAGTACACACAACAATTGAAAATGAGTACTGTCGTAGTGGAGAAGAGATCGAGAAGAGGTCGCCCCAATACATCCTGTGACACAATGTCATATCTGACTGGTTTTCTCAATGTCATTTTTTTTATTTGAAGCCGCCTTTGAGTATTGTTATTACCTCTTCGTATGTTGTTCTGTCTTCGGTTTGAATTGTACTTACCCCTTCTTTTAGCAAGTTTATCTGCCTTCTCATCTCCATATATCTTGCAGTGGACTGTTCCGACGTCGAATATCTAGTTTCCGTTTGTACTCACACGGGCTGTCGCATTCAGTGTTTTGATGGTTTCTTAGGTCATGACACGGGCTGTCGCACTCAGTGTTTTGATGGTTCCTTAGGTCATCACACGAGCTGTCGCACTAAGTGTTTTGAAGGTTCCTTAGGTCATGACACGGGCTGTCGCACTCAGTGTTTTGATGGTTCCTTAGGTCATCACACGAGCTGTCGCACTCAGTATTTTGATGGTTCCTTGGGTCATGACACGGGCTGTCGCACTCAGTGTTTTGATGGTGTCACGAGAGGGTAGATTATTATTGAAATTATAAGATATCCTGGACAAAAAGTGTATCAGACGATACCAGGATAGTGCCAGATAAGAGACTGGTCTTATAAGAAATACCCCCTTTTCTGAAAAGAATAAGAGTGTATCGACATCAAAGGTAGGATCAAGCTGTATAACTTTCCAGGTATGATGATATTATATGTTCCTGAATCCCAATTTGCTCCCTCTCAAGATCCTCCTATGATTATATTATTGTTATTATTAGGATTGACTCTGCTAGGGGGGATTAACTAAATTATTTATCAACAAGAACTGTAACTTAACTTAAAGAATTTAAGTAAGTCTGCTGGCAAATATTTACAATTTATTTTTACACGTTTTCTTTTCTTGTGAAAGTCTTTCACTGAATTCAAAAGGTGATTACAAAATTAAATAAAAAAAAAAAAATACTTGCAAATTGTTAAAATTATTTACAGTCTTTTAACTTCATAGGAACGTTCTCCTCTCTAGGCTGAAATCACTGTAGTTGTAGACTGTCTGTATGTTATGAGTTATTTTATCTTCTTCACAGTTCTAGGAATTAAGTAACCACTGACTAGGACGTTTGCCTATCGAAAATGCACTGTTTATTCATCATTTGACTATCTAGTTGGTGGTGATGCTGTGATACACTATACAGTAGCCTTGGGTGGCTACTTAGCTTGAGGTCTTGATTTGGTAGTCTGTTCCACCTTGGGTCTGGCAAGAAGACTGTCTCGTCCAGGCTTTTGGATCTGGGTGACCGGCCCTGTATCATAATAGAGTCTGGCACCTAAAGGTGGCAGGTAATTGCAGGATGTAACCTGAAAATATTGTAAATTTCACCACTGTATTGCTTATCTCTATCTCCCTATCACAGACGTAGGAGATGAGAGATAGTTTTCAAAGAGAGTGCAGGTAGACGCACAGGTCACATCAAGTCAGCATTAATACAATACAGTTCACTGTGAATACAATTTTCCTTCAAATCCTTAGTTAGAGCTATTTGTCCATGATTCGCCTCCATAAAGTTATTAGGTTTTGTGGAAAAATACCAAGTGATATCTTAATCAATGCAGTAAAACAATTCCTTTCATCCTCCCTCATGTTCCTGGTATGTGATCCATTCCATCAAGAAATAATTCTTTAAATACTTTTCTAAAACTATTGCCACAACCTTGCTATCATTCTCAATCGATTTGAATATTTTCACAAGCTTGGCTTTTGCCTCCAGAAAATTACACAGTGGTTCAAACACGTTCTACACACTTTCTAACACATACTGTAATTAATCCATAAAATACATATATATATTTATACATTCTTTCTTACCCTCAGGCACACACAGTCGAGCTGTTAATGGTGGCAATGATCTGCTCTCAGATACAAAAGGCAAAGGCACTGTTCATTAACACTTGTTAGTGCTCGCTGTGATTTGAATTTTTATTATGGCCTCAATTCGCATTATGCAGGGTCTATATATAGGTCACATCCGGCGACCGAGGCGGCAGTTCCCGAAATGTGCTAGAGTTCCCAAAATATATGCAAAAGTTGTCCTGCTGTTCAATTAAGAAAAACCAAGAATTCAAATATCTTCGTTATTCCTGGAGCGATTTTATTCATCTAAGGCTTAAAATACGCTCTGAATTATCCTACACCTTCTTAGCTACTAATCTGTTACTGTCCTAAATGCATTTATTTCTATGCGTACTTTAAACAGCCAAATTATGGACTAACCTGAGGCCTCGATGCATTCAACTAAAGATTTCTCCCGTCCTATACTACTGACCGTGAAAGTCTCTGCACAGACGTGCAGAGCAACATTCCCGTTGTAGAATTAGAGACCTCTTCCAGGTGGTACTTCTTTCCTACTTATGTAATTAAATGGCATCCTTCACTCGGTTGCACGGATTAGTCCTAGCCATTTTGTCTGTTCAATGCTTTAGTAAACACGGCAGAACGGTACCTTCTGATTGGTCAGTGTATCAAGCAGTTATAATAAAGTATGTCGCGCGGTTTCGTCAGAGTATACAGAAGAACGTGTTGTGGAAGCAGACCAATTCAAGACAGATGGTTTCTTAGGTCATGACACGAGCTGTCGAACTCAGTGTTTTGATGGCTCCTTAGGTCATGACACGGGCTGTCGCACTCAGTGTTTTGATGGTTCCTTAGGTCATCACACGGGCTGTCGCACTCAGTGTTTTGATGGTTCCTCAGGTCAGTAATGACGGTAAAGAACATTATCTTACCTTTATCATTATCCCCAATGATAGCTTTTAATTTAATCACCTTTTCAATAATCTTTTCTTTTTTTGGCGGGGGGGGGGGGGGGGGGGGGGGGGTGGTGGGGGGGGGGGGTGGGGGGGGGGGGGGGGTGGGGGGGGGTTGGGGGACACCTCATTTTGATCTTCTTTCGCTACTCTTAAGAACATGTTTCAAAGAGATTTTGTTTAAATAACAATGAATTAGTTAACAATTCCATAACCATAGAATTAAATGTACTCTTGCTGTCGGAAACTATCTTGCTGGAATTCCCAGACGTGGAACAATACACATAGGCACAACAGCACGTGAGCGCCAACATGTGCATTTAGAATATAAACATTCAACAAAGAATGCTTCGAAAGGGCCAGCATTGTGAGTGTTATTCATGACTTTCTTGTGCAAGAAGTGACTAAATTGTGCAACAATAGCTGTTCTTCTAAGATGTGGCAATAAATGCCACGCTCTCTCGGCGGAATAGCATGCTGATTTCCAAATAGTTTGCTGATGTCCAAATAGCTTGCTGATTTCCAAATAGCTTGCTGTTGTTTAAATAGCTTGCTGATTTCCAAATAGCATGCTGATTTCCAAATAGTTTGCTGATGTCCAAATAGCTTGCTGATTTCCAAATAGTTTGCTGATTTCCAAATAGCTTGCTGATTTTCAAATAGCTTGCTGATTTCCAAATAGCTTGCTGTTGTTTAAATAGCTTGCTGATTTCCAAATAGCTTGCTGATTTCCAGATAGTTTGCTGATCTTGCTGATTTTCAAATAGCTTGCTGATTTCCAAATAGTTTGCTGATGTCCAAATAGCTTTCTGATTTCCAGTTTACGGGGACAAACATAAGAAGTATATTATATTCGATCGACGTTACACAGGAAGATATTAAATTACACCTCAAACCGTCATAACAAGACGTTAAAAAAAAGTTATTCATTCAACAGTGTGAATGATATACCACAGGAAAACAAAGATGGTTTTGAAGTTAACAAAAGGGGTACCTTACACACGGTTCGAAGCTTGATCAAGCAGATATTAAACCCTAAAACTGTTATATTTATCCAGTTACGATCAAGCCACCATAGGTGCCTTCCTATGAAAATAGTTTTAACGTTGGATTGTGTAAACTGAGAGCGTCCGATTGGCAGAGTGGTTAGAGCGTTGGTCTCTCGCAGCAACGGTGCTGGGTTCGAATCACAGTTCCATCACGCTCCAGTCTACCCAGCTGTAAATGGATACCCGACCCTGAGTTAGGGAAGGAAAATGCAGTGATGAAGGGAACTGGTCACCCCACCTCTCAATGCTGGACCTAGTATGGTGAAGTCTCTAACACTTCACTCCCCTACTACAGTAGCTGATATGGGACTACCTTGACCTTCTTTTGTGTCAACATGTTTGGCTATCTTAAAGACAGGTACACGACTAATAGCTGGACATTCCAGGCAGGTGTTAAAACTAAATGACGAACAAAAGACCCTGAGGTATCAATAAACTGATTGGTGCCGAGCTAACCTGTGACATGTTAAACAAAAAAGAATACTCTACGGAACATAAGGATAAGACAGTGATGACGTTAGTTGGAGGGTGGGAAGGATGGAACAGGACCTTTACACTCTTCATGTCAGCTCCCCATGTTCACAGCTTCCTGACAATAAGACGTCTCATATCTTCAAACTAAATTGACTTTACCAGTTCGTCTGACGCTGAATAAAAGGTTGTACAACAGATGAAAGCAAAAACTGTCAATACAGTACTTGATAAAACAATAGCAGGAACTCAAAAGAATCGAACTTGAAAGATATAATAACATACAAAGGCGAGAAGGAAAAGGATGTTTGCTGTAATAAATCTCAGTGGCTCGCAAACGTCGATGATGATTTTGAAGAAGATGAAGAAGAAAAAAACAACAAATAGAAGAAGGAGATGATGATGATGGTAATAATAATGATAATGATGATGATGATGATGATAATGATGATGACGGCAAAGAACAGTAGTCAATGTTTGTTAGTATGTCCCTACATTTCGTTTCTGTCATTACTTCTCTCTG
>JAMPIV010006504.1:477500-509377 GCA_024509875.1 Oreohelix idahoensis | reverse complement strand
ACACACACACACAGATGAAGAGTTTTTGGGAGACTCAAAAAAACACATCGTAGAGAAACTGGATACAAAGTCAAAGGTATGAGTGAGTCATGGAGATACCCTTGAGGCTGATAGTATACAAAAGAGGAGTTGGCAGAAAAGAAATTTGTTGAAGGCCTCGGCTGATTAGGGAGCTAAAAGATGAAAATGATAATTTGTCATAAATGCCCTGGATTGAATCAACAATTTGTTTTCAGGCTGATTGTGGACAAATGCCTGTACTAAAACTGAGATACAGGTATACTGGACATTCTTGGACATGCCCCCGGGCCAGAAGTCAACAACAGTTATGCTTATTTGAAGATGAGGAAAGGTATGTATCAATAGCCAATGTTATTATTTTTAAAAATTCGTATTTCTGGCTACACAAGCTTTACTTGATTTCAATATCAGCACAGCATGACATTTAATACTACAGCAGTAAGTTGGCTGGTTTCTTCTAAAAATTAAGTCTATTTACAAATTTTATTAATAAACTTGCTTAATGTATACATAATGGAGATAGAGGGCTGTTACTGTGCAGTAACCGAGGGCAGTTTAATATGTGTCACAACTCTTCAGTCCATGTTCGCAAAAAAGGATGTCTGTTGCATCAATAGAAAATATTATAGAGGCCTTGATCTTCAGACCAGGCGTCAATGCCTACGGTACAAAAGTCATTCAGGTGTATGACACTGTTGTATCATGTTATTAGGGTGGCTAGAACAGTAGTTGTTGCTATGAATGGCTTTATAAAATATTATGAACAAGGTCTCCATAATTGGCTCATTAAGAAAAGAAAGAAACCTATTCGAGAGAGAAGAGGACACAGAAGAAGAGAATGCAAATGCTTTTCATTGGATAATGTTTCCTAGTAAAGTATGGAAAAGTGTTCTATTTCCCAATGACCTTAGCTTCTTTCTGGTCAGACATCAAGCATGGAAGGTGTTGACTCAGACTTCTGTTGGACTGAAGACACACAAATGTCTTCATAAGTTTTCATGCTTAATATCACTGGTTGATGATTTAAATTCTCTAGTAATTATGTACGACATGAGATGCTAAGTGTTAAATACATTGTGCATGGGAGTGTGTGCACATGCAAGTCTGTAAGGATGATCTAACATTGCAATTGAAGGTGAAGTATGAACTATCAATTATAGGAGGCTATCATCTTAGAGGAAAATCCTTTAATTGAATCTTGAATTATTGCCTTTAATCTTACAACAGTAAGAGTGCTGACTAGCTTCACTCGCACCCCATAGTGGGGACAACTGGTTGTGCACAAGGTAGAGATTACTGAGATCAATTAATTTTTTTTAAGATTGTCTGTTAGAAAACAACACTGCTAAGATAAATCAACAAGGCAAAGATAGCTGGAATGTGACACCAAACATAGACTAGCAGGTATAACGTATGAGAGGATGCATCCAACATGTATAAAATCAGGATAACTGCAAGTACAGTAAACATTCATACACTTCAACATTTGCTGAGGGAGATGTAGCACCAAATGGGTGTTTGCCTGGATTGCAATGATGTCGATCCTGAATAAACAATCACATAATTAATCAGGAAATTGTGCTAATGTGTTTAGTTACTACACTTTCCTAACAAATATGTAACTCAAACAAATAAAGACATTGCATTTCATTATTTATCTTTGCTCATTATTTTTATTTTTTACAGGTGTGTTTATTCTTGTCACCTGTGCAACACTCATTTCTTCCAACTTCATGTCCTGGATAAGCATATGAAAGCAGTACACAGAGATGGAGGCTGGGAGTTTGATAATAAATGCAGTGATCTTCAGAATGTATTACCACAGGACAGTGGAAAATAAAACATGGAATGAAGCAGTGAATAAGATTGGAGAAGCCACTTTTACTGATGTAGCAAAAAAAGATAGCATCAATCTGAGACTCACTGGTAATGAAGCATCATTGAACTTCTTCAACAGTCAGGAAAGGACAGCTACAGTGTTTGACAACCTACACAGTAATACATCAGTTTGTAAAAATCAAGTCTCTAACATAAATTGTAGTAAACCATTTTCTGCCAGTGAGATAAATGTTCAGCTTTGTGCTAGTGACAGAGCTGTTGATACTTGCAGTGATTTAAGCATTCAGTCTTGCATTAAAATAGAGGAAGATAGGTCCTACAGGTGTGGTATTTGTGGTGTTTCATTTTCTGTGAAAGATAACCTACAGCAACATAAAGGAATACATACACAAGAGAAACTTTACAATTGTGATGCAGAGTTTAATCAAAGTTGTAGCCAAAAATTACATGAAAGAATACATACAGGAAAAAAACAAAATAATCAAAGAATACATACAGGAGACAAGCCTTACAAGTGTGATGTTTATGGAGCAGCATTTACTCAGATAGGTCTCCTAAAAAGACATAAAAGTATACATAGAGGAGAGAAGCCTTACAAGTGTGATGTTTGTGGCGCAGCATTTACTGTGAGCAGTAGTCTACAAACTCATCAAAGAATACATACAGGAGAGAAGCCTTACAAGTGTGATGTTTGTGGTGCAGCATTTTCTGTGAGCAGTAGTCTACAAACTCATCAAAGAATACATACAGGAGAGAAGCCTTACATGTGTGATGTTTGTGGTGCAGTATTTACTCTGAGCAGTAGTCTACAAAATCATAAAAGAATACATACAGGTAATAAGCCGTACATGTGTGATGTCTGTGGTGTAGCATTTGCTCAGAGAGGTTACCTACAAAACCATAAAAGAATACATACAGGAGAGAAGCCCTACAAGTGTGATGTTTGTGGTGCAGCATTTAATCGGGCTGGTAGCTTACAAATACATAAAAGAATACATACGGGACAAAAGCCCTACATGTGTGATGTCTGTGGTGCAGCATTTACTGTGATTGATAAACTACAGACACATAAAAGAATACATACAGGAGAGAAGCCTTACAAGTGTGATGTTTGTGGTGCAGCATTTACTCAGACTGGTGGTTTACAAAGCCATAAAGGAATACATACAGGAGAGAAGCCTTACAAGTGTGATGTTTGTGATACAGCTTTTACTGTGAAAAGTCACCTACAAAGGCATAAAAGAATACATACAGGAGAGAAGCCTTACAAGTGTGATGTTTGTGGTGCAGCATTTACTGTGAGCAGTAGTCTACAAACTCATCTAAGAATACATACAGGAGAGAAGCCTTATATGTGTGATGTTTGTGGTGCAGTATTTACTCTGAGCAGTAGTCTACAAAATCATAAAAGAATACATACAGGTAATAAGCCATACATGTGTGATGTCTGTGGTGTAGCATTTACTCAGATAGGTCACCTACAAAGCCATAAAAGAATACATACAGGAGAAAAGCCCTACAAGTGTGATGTTTGTGGTGCAGCATTTGCTCACAGCAATAGTCTACAAATTCATCAAAGAATACATACAGGAGAGAAGCCTTACAAGTGTGATGTTTGTGGCGCATTATTTACTCGGATAGGTCTCCTACAAAGCCATAAAAAAATACATACATGAAAGAAGCCCTACAAGTGTGATGTTTGTGGTGCAGCATTTACTTGGACTATGAGCTTACAACGACATAAGAGAATACATACAGGAAATAAGCCTGGTTACCATAAGCCTTACATGCGTGATGTTTGTGGTGCAGTATTTACTCTGAGCAGTAGTCTACAAAATCATAAAAGAATACATACAGGTAATAAGCCATACATGTATGATATCTGTGGTGCAGCATTTACTCTGATAGGTCCCCTACAAAGCCATAAAAGAATACATACAGGAGAGAAGCCTTACAAGTGTGATGTTTGCGGTGCAGTATTTACTCTGAGCAGTAGTCTACAAAATCATAAAAGAATACATACAGGTAATAAGCCATACATGTGTGATGTCTGTGGTGTAGCATTTACTCAGATAGGTCACCTACAAAGCCATAAAAGAATACATACAGGAGAGAAGCCTTACAAGTGATGTTTTGGTGTAGCATTTACTCAGATGGTAGCAAAGCCATAAAAGAATACATTTAGATCAGCCAGCAAAGTCCATTACATGTGATGTTTGTGGTGTGCAAAGCTCACAGCATATAAAATTCATCAAAGAATACATACAGGAGAGAAGCCTTACAAGTGTGATGTTTGTGGCGCATTATTTACTCGGATAGGTCTCCTACAAAGCCATAAAAAAATACATACATGAAAGAAGCCCTACAAGTGTGATGTTTGTGGTGCAGCATTTACTTGGACTATGAGCTTACAACGACATAAGAGAATACATACAGGAAATAAGCCTGGTTACCATAAGCCTTACATGCGTGATGTTTGTGGTGCAGTATTTACTCTGAGCAGTAGTCTACAAAATCATAAAAGAATACATACAGGTAATAAGCCATACATGTATAATATCTGTGGTGCAGCATTTACTCTGATAGGTCCCCTACAAAGCCATAAAAGAATACATACAGGAGAGAAGCCTTACAAGTGTGATGTTTGTGGTGCAGCATTTAATCAGATTTGTAACTTACAAAGACATAAAAGAATTCATACAGGAAATAAGCCCTACATGTGTGATGTTTGTGATACAGCTTTTACTGTGAGAAGTCACCTACAAAGGCATAAAAGAATACATACAGGAGAGAAGCCTTACAAGTGTGATCTTTGTGATGCAGCATTTACTTACACTCAAAATTTACAAAAACATAAAAGAATCTATAAAGTAGAAAAGCCTTACAAGTGTGATATCTGTGATGCAGCATTTACTAACATAGGTACCCTACAAACACACAGAATAATACATGCAGGAAATAAACCTTATAAGTATGGTGTTTGAGGTGCTGCATTTACTCAGATATTTTCCCTACAAAGGCATTGAAAAACGCATACAGGAAATAAGTCGTACAATTGTGATGTTTGTGGAGCAGCATTTAGTCAGTTATTTTCCCTATATTTTCTGAGATTTGTTGAAAGAGCAAGCTTTCATGAAATACGAAAAACCCAACAAGTTTTTTTCACTTGTGTCCATTCAAGATGGCTGTTCCGCCGGAAAGATCAACCACCCTTTAGCGTTATTCGAATGAGAGAAACTATCGGGCAGATTCTACTGAGCATACAAATGAGAGAAAATACCTGCATAAGAATATATATTGGTGAAAACTGATAACATTTATTTTATACTGAAATAAGTACGACTGCGAGAACTACAATAGAACAACTGGAATTAGCAAGGGGAGTGCAGGGAGTAGATTCAAGGTTGGAACAGCGAAAATGTCCTTCGCTTGACTTTTGTTTTGGAAATTTAATTATTTTAGGGCGAATTTAATATCGTTGGCAGAGTTTCATAAGTGTCGTGCACATTAAATGTGGTATTTAGATACTTTTTAAATCATGATTAATGCCCCAATCACTCTAAAACTCAGTCAGTTTGGTGACTTAGTTTGATGTAAACAATCCTGGCAGTTTGCAAACATCTGTTGTCTGCGAAACCGGACTGTAGGATTCTTTCTTAACGAGATTGGGAATAATAAGACATTTCTAAAAGGTGCCACATCACAGAATATGTCATATACACATTAGTTTATTTGAATTCCATTGCAAAGAACTGTAAAAAGGCTTTAAAATGATGTATGATTTGTAAATATACCTAAAATGGATCTTTTTTTTTTTTTTTTTTTTGTGGGTGACAAAAAATATGAAAAATTGTGCATTTTCTTTAAACAAGGCACACTTGAGCCTATATTTTGTTTAACAAGTAAAAGTGAATGTGCTTATTTCTATACTGTTTGAAAATGCTTGAAAAAAGCTTTAAAATGATACATGGATCATTACTGTAACTTCATTAGTAAATATTTTCTCCTTTTTGTAAACGTATAAATCTTGACAAATTGAGCGGTTTCTGTGGAAATCAGTTTTTTGGCTTTCTTGTCATGTTCAGCTCATAATAACCTTGTTCAGAATAATGTGACATGTTTAGAAAAAATTGGGCTTGCTTAGTATGTCTATGACATTGAATATCATAGATATTGAATGTTAAGTCATGTTTTATTAAGGGGAGTTAACTGTTAAAAGATTTGTAGGTAAGGGTCGGTTTTTTGTATACGCCCCTGTAAGCACACTTTTTGTGATTAGATGAATGCTTGGTGATTTTTTTTAAATGCAGCGCTACTGACTAGCTGTTAGCTTGTTTTTAAAAAAATATGGTAAGGAATCTGGTCAAAGGTTCTATGAGTAGTTTGAGGGGGGGGGGGGGGGGGGGGATGAGTCCAGCTCACATCTCAAGCTGTGTGTTAGCGCTTGAACGAATTCATATAGACTGAACTGTTTTAAGCAACTGAGATTGCGGGGAGTGTTGTGCGGGCAGAGCTTGGAGAAGGTCATGCCTTCTCGCTAGTGTGTCCTGTCTTATTTGTGTTTTTCTATGAAGGGAATTTGATAATTAAAGAAGATAATGTTTTGAAGTAAAGATAAAGAGATTATTGTCGGGAATGTTCTTTCTCCCAGGAGTTTATGGATTATTTTCTAAGAGATACTACGCAGATGCCAGGGAGTACGCCGGCATTATATATGTTGTAAGAAGTCTGATGGATTTATTATAGAGGCCATGGATTGCACCGGCCGTGATTTTGATTCATGTTTATTCTGATGGAATTTGTTCCCTTGTTACTAGAAGCCATTATATGCCACTGTGTAGGCGACCAGTGATCATCATCACTTATAAAGATATTGATGTAAACCTTTATGAAACGTGAGCTGCTGTGTTCTGCAGCCTTTGTACTTTTGAGTTGTGTACCTGTAGCCGAATCTTTGGATATTGCTTTAAAGGGATTTATGCTATGAGTTACTGCATTCTACAGCCTATTGAGACTGCGATGCACGTCTTTTGTTTGGATGACTATTTTTGCTGGATGTTTACGAAATGAACTTACTTATCTGATCCACCATGATTTGCTATGAAGTTTCGTCCTATGTTACCATGATGTTTACATGACTGTGGCGTAATAAACTATTTAAACGTTACCATTCATTACAGCATTTCTGGACTATTACGTTTACTGTAGTGTGTGGTTACAGCCTGTGTTGGTATGCCAGAACCTTTGTACATTCACGTTTGTTGACAGTAACTTACTCACACATCAGTCGGCCACTCGTAAGCCCGACCTCACTGACTCTGTCCTTGTTGTACCACACCATCCACCAGAAACATTCCACCACTATCAACAGTAATTGAACATCTTCTTCTTCTTCCTCGTTCATCCTGAAAAGGACGGTGGTTGCGTTGTGTCTGTTTACGCCTAAGCTGTGATACCTGCACCTTTCGGTCGACACATCCGACTTCTGCACAGCATTTTTTAGGACCGGGGTTTGCCTTCCCATTGCGATCCAAACTAGCTCAGCTAGACTGCACTGCTGCAGACTGTTTCCAGGACCACCACGTGGAGGTGGAGTGCGGTCTTGACCAGCTCTGGTTTGCTGGTCCTGACGCAAGCAGTCAAGCTATGTGTCGCTGACTGCATTCTCTATTGCTGCGTCTATGGGTCCCGTAATTGAACATAATATGTACCACTATATTTAACCCTCAACATAGTGGTAACAGAGTGTCTACAGTGCATAGATTTTGAGCATTGACACTTTAAAATTGTGTGTCGAGCTAATTTTGTAACCAAAAACACATGACTAACCTGATTGTCTCTAAATTTGAAAAGAGTATCTTGGCTTTTTATGTCCTCCATTTCTTAATTTCTTACAATTACAAGTAGTTTTTAACACAAACTTACCTTATATGTGCTTATACATGTTATTTGTGATCCTTTGGTGATGTCAAAGATGACCCATTTTCACTTTCAGATGGAGCGATAAAATGTCTAAGTCGAAAAATAAAATAAAAATTCATAACTATTTTATTTTAAGACAGATTTTGATGATGTTTTTTTTTTTAATTTTGTTTTTTTTAATGTACTTTCTAAATATCTTATTGAATTGTCAATTTAACAAATATGAAAAATCAGTTTGTGGTACCTACTTACAAGTGTGATGTTTGTGGTGCAGCATTTACTGTAAGACATAGCCTAAATATACATAAAATAATACAAGTATGCAGGAGAGAAGCGTTACAAGTGTGATGTTTGTGGTGAAGCATTTACTAATGGCTGTTTGTGCCTTCTATAAAGTCACTACTTTAGTTGCATGCCCTTTCTCTTGATCTGAAGGCAATAAATCTTTTTACCTGGTGAACACAACACCATTTAATTTGGTGTGAATTATCAGCTGACTTTGGCTTGAAAAATCATGTAATTTAATCAGTTTCAATGAATTCCTGATAAGCCTAGTGGCGTAGGAGATCATGTCTCTCCACAACTTCCTGTCTCCAGTACAATTTCTCAATTCTGCTGTTGACTTCTTTCCATGTCACGATGTCAAAATGTCCAGTATTTGTTCTCTTTGTCTTCCCCTATCTCTTTTTCCTTCAATCTTACCTGTTGTTACAATACATTCCAGCTTTCCTCTTCTCATAATATGCCCCAAAAAAAGTGGACTGCTTCTTTCTAGCTTGTGAAATAAGCGTCCTTTGTGCATTGGCCTCTTTCAGGACGTCCACATTACTCTTTTTGGCTGTCCATGGTATTTTTCACATTCTTCTGTAAAACCACATCTCTGTTGCCTCTAGTGTCTTCCCTATTTGTTTACTAATTGTCCATAACTCACTCCCATATGTCAGGATTGGTTCTATATAACAATTAAGAACTCTCTTTCTTACTCCCAATGACAAAGAATTGTTGCATAAAATACTCTTCATTTTATAGAATGCTACTTTTGCCTGAGCTATTCTGCTCTTCACTTCTGAGATGCATCTTCCATCCATTATTATTAATGTTCCCAGGTATTTGAATTTTATTGACTTGTTTTAAAACAGTTCCATTTACTTTTGATTGTGCATTCTGGGGAAGCCCTTTTCTTTGAGACGACCATTCAATCAATCAATACCCTTTAGCTCCCCAAGGAGCATAGGCCGTCAACAAACACATGCCAAGTCTTCTTGTCCTGTGCCATCCGCTCAAGTTCTTTCCATGTTTTCCTCATCATTTTACAGTTCTCTCATATTACCTTTGGCTGCAGCATCTTCTGCCTCTCTTGCCAACTCCTCAATATACTTCCTCTTGTCTCTTTTGATACTTCTTTTTACTTCTTTGTTTGCTTCTGTGTACATTTCTTGAGCCTTGGCTTTGGAACTTCTGGTTTTGCTTTGGTTTAAATCTGCTTTCTTGTTTTTCCTGTCTTTTATCTTATTGGTGGTTTCTGTTGTTATCCATGCTTTTTGTTGTCGTTCCCTTTTCCCCAGTATTTCTTCACAAGTCTCATTCCATACCGTTTTGATTTGCTGCCAATAGTCTTCTGTATTCTCTACATCTTCCAGCTGTTGGAGCACCTGAAATTTGTTGGATATTGTAACCGCAAATTTGTCTCTTGTTTCTTGATTTCTTAGATGTCCTACATTAAATTGTTGTCTATAATTTTGCATTGTAGCATATCTCTTGAGTTTCATTTTTACTTTGGCTATCAGAAGGTGGTGGTCTGATGCCACATCTGCTCCTCTATATACCTTTACATCCTGCAATGATGATCTAAACTTCTTGTTTATGCATATATGATCAATCTGATTTTCTGTTCTATGGTCTGGTGATATCCATGTTGCCTTGTGTATTCTCTTATGTGGAAACATGCTTCCTCCTATAACCAGTTGACTTTTGCTACTGTCTTGGAGAGGTTTATCTGTACTCCCCAGTCTGATGCCCATTTACCGATGGTATTCAGTGCTGCTTGCATCCTGAACTTTGCAGTAGGCAAATGTTCAGCAACACACCAGGCAGCAAAATCGTCAGCATGATGAGCCCTGGAGATATGCCAACCTTTCTGTCGCTGTTCCAGACTTAGATCAAATCCTGTGGACGAGTAACCAATATGTTGTGCGTAGATAGGTTTTAAAGTTATTTAAGGTCCCGCCTGAGTATAGGAGATTGTGATAGTACGTGAGAAGTAAAGTGTAAGAAAAAGATTTTCACAAGTTAAGGAAAAGATCTGTCTCTGGGCTGAGTAGTTTCTCTAGTCCAGCCTATCTGTACAACTATAATTTAGTATCAGACAATCTTGCACCCCCTTATATTGAGAAAAATAAGTTTACTATACACGCACACACACACACAGCTATGTGACAACAAGACACACAAACGTGAAAAAACTATGGGTAAATTTGGGTATGGGTCGGGCCAACACACACAAAATTAGTTCTTTTGTTGTTTATTATCACTAAACTTTACAACATCGAATATTTAAAAAAAAAAAAAATCCAAAATTACATATATATATATATAGATAATTAACAGAATACCCGTGCCCTCCCCTCCTTGAGAAGATACTTACTTACTTACTTACTTAGTCGTTCCCCTTCTACCGTGAGGTGTAGAGGTTTGGAAGAGAGAGCGCCAGACTATTCTATCGGCTGTCTTCCTCCTGGCCTGGTTCCATTCTAGTCCTCGGTCCTTCAAAGATTGTCTAATGTTGTCCTCCCAGCGGACTCAGGGTCGTCCTCGGGGTCTGGATCCCTGGCTCTTTGTTTCCCATGCTTGTCGTGGTAGCCGATCTTCTCCCATTCTGCAGACATGGCCAAACCATCTTAGTTGGGACTGTTCTACTTGGGTCTGTAGGGGGTGGCATTTTAGGCCTTGACGTATCGTCTGGTTGCGTACCATGTCTCTTCTTGTTACTTCAACCACCTTCCTCAGATACCTCATTTCTGAGGTTTAGATCTGGCTTTTATGGGTTGTAGTCATTGCCCATGACTCACATCCATACGTCAAGACTGGGACATAGGTGGAGCGGTATACAGCCATCTTCGTTTTCTTACCAACCTCTCTCTTGCTGAGGAATCCTCAATTTATGGCCTGAAAAAGTCTCCCAGCTGCTGCTTTTTGAGTGGCCAACTCTTCTTTGATGCCTCCCTTTCGGTCTATAATAGCTCCGAGGTATTTAAAGTGGTCGACCTGCTCCAGGACCTGTTCTCCCAGCTTAATCTGATGTCTTCTTTCTTCTCGTGATATCACCATGGATTTTGTTTTAGAGCTGCTTATGACCATCCCTCTCTTCTCCAGCTCTTCCTTCCAGACTTGCAGGTTGGATTGGAGATGTGCCTCTGATTTAGCAATCAGGGCAACATCATCAGCAAATGCCAGCTCTGAAATATAGACCTGTTTCATCTTCCAGTACCCCACTGAATACTTTCTTGTTCTCTCCTTACATGCCTTTATGACATCGTCCATAAGGAGTATGAAGAGGTAAGGTGATAGGATATCACTTTGTCTTACACTAGTGGTGGTCCTGAACTCTTCTGACTTATAGTTTGCTGTCCTCACATAATTTCTGCAAGACTTGTAGAAGCTCTGTATAGCATGAATCAGAGGTGCTGGAATATTCTTCCTTGCCAAACAGTCCCAAAGTTTGCTCCAAGGGACCCTGTCAAACGCCTTTTCCAGATCCTTGAGAAGATAAGAACCTAATAAGTTAATAACCCCAAAGGTTAAAGGTTAGCACTAGGTTACAGTATAGACAGTCAGAAAACAAAATTCCTAATACGTGCTACACTGTAAAGTAAACAATTGTTAAAGCAAAATAACTAGTTTGGTACAAGCTACCGTAACAAGAAAATATTAAATCTCTCTATCTCTGACATACGTGGCCATGCTCTCTCTCTCTCTCTCTCTCTCTCTCTCTCTCTCTCTCTCTCTCTCTCTCTCTCTCTCTCTCTCTCTCTCTCTCTCTCTCTCTCCCTCTCTCTCTCTCTCTCTCTCTCTCTCTCTCTCTCCCTCTCTCCCTCCCTCCCTCTCTCTCTCTCCCCCCTCTCTCTCTCTCTCTCTCTCTTTCTCTCTCTCTCTCTCTCTCTTTTTACCTAAATCTTGGTGATGTTTCCTGGAATGTACAGTTATCCTGAATATATTTACCGATATGATAATGTCAGGGTTCAGTGCCAAATTTGGCCCCAGTCCAGCCTTGACAATAACTTTATAAGGTGGACGCCAAGTTTGGTGAGGTAATCCTGAATCGATAATGTCACCTCCAATAGTTAATGGTAGAAAAATCGAGATCTAGTGTTCACGGCAAAGCATGGAAAAACAAATACTTCTGGTATGTGGACACAGATAGTTGCTAACAATTGTTACTGATGATGGTAAGTAATTGATTGGTAAATCCTATCGGCTGGCTCTGTGGTGAGTGCCGATTTTGAAACAGCACCACTTTCTGAATAAATCCAGTGCTGCGTCTGTCAAAAGTTAGATGTTTCTATTATTGCATATACCACTTCAGTGGGCTGATAAAATTGGAAAAAATATCTGGGAATTGATAGACCAGTTAAACTTAATAGTTAAATGTGTCTTTGTCTTTTGGCCAGTCCTGTTCACAACATGGACTTGAGACTTGTAAGCCACGAAGATGACAACATAAATCCCATCAGTAACTGGAGACAATAATAAAAGGAAAAAACCGCTGGCTGCTCTGTCAGGTCTGCAAGAAATAAACAAGACATTATGAAAAAGAAATGCAACTATTCTATATGTGCATGGACGGGGACGAGACAATCTCTCTCCCGCTCCGGCAGTCTTACTTAGAGTTAAAAGGCACACGGTGACTTTATTTACAACTATACGGTCAGCTTTTCGCTCGCGCTGAGCTGTTAGGTTCAGACCAAGGCCTGCACCTTCCCACCTTTTCTGCGTGTTAATGCTCAGCTCACACTGTCAACTATTGTATTAATTACCCCTACGCGCACTTACAAATATTGTCTGTCGTTAATAGTTATTTTATTGTCGGCGGCTGTTAGTTTAGTCATAAGGTATAACAATAGCCACTTACTATAAAATGCAAAATGAAATAAACGTGAATCCTATTCAGTCACTATTCTTCTTTTTCTGTGATCCTTAGCCACCGATCGTCAAAGCAGTCAGTGGCCATTACGCCTGGTGGCATCTTGTAGGGCAACAACAAATTGATTCTACTTTGCTCGGTTGGCGGCCATCCTTTGTACAGTGCCCCAACTCTAATTCATTCTTTGCATCTCAGCCTCCACATTCCTCCGCCAAGTTGTTTTTTGGTCAGCTTCTCTTTCGTTTTCCTTCAGGGGTCGATAGCATAGCTGTTCTTGTGATAGCATCGGGGTCTCTTCTGAGGACATGGCCAACCCAGCTCCAGCGTCTGCCAGCTATGATGGTGTGCATGTCCTCTTGCTTGCTCCGAGTAAGCAGATCTTGGTTGGTGATGGTATTCGGCCAAAAGATTCGGAGAATTTTTCTTAGGCATGTTGTGTGAAAAGAGGAAAATTTCGACATTTCCTTCTCTGTAACTCTCCAGCTCTCCGCGCCATAGAGAAGCACAGAAAGCACACAGCTCTGATATAATCCTAATTTTGTGCTTGTGCTGTACTGAGAGGACTTCCAGATGTTGTTTAGACTAAAAAAGACTTCTTGTTTTGTTCATTCTGTTGTTGATGTCTTTGCTTGCTCCGCCGTCTGGTGTTACTATGCATCCTAGATATGTGAAGGCATCTGTCTGATCCAGTTGCTGATTCCCTACTGATATGAGCTCAGGGTTGCTCACATTGAGCGTCATGACCTCTGTCTTCTCTAGGTTGATGTTCAAGCCCACCTGCTGGCTATACTTGTTAAGTCTATCCGTTTTTTCCTGGATGTGTTGATGTGAATGTACTAGCAGTGCAATGTCATCTGCATATTCCAGATCTTCCAATGTAAAAAATGTAGTCTATCTTATTCCTCTTGGATTGCCCTCTGTTGTCTGGCGCATCACCCAGTCTATGACTGTTAAAAATAGAGTGGTTGATAAGAGACATCCCTGTCGTACTCCTGTCTTCACTTCAAAGGTTAGGTTGGCATAAAGGCTTTTTATGATTGACACTATGCAGCTTGAATTTCCATAAGCCCTCAGTATTTTCCATAAACTGTCCCTATGTATACTGTCAGATGCCTTTTCAAAATCATTGAAATTAATGTACAGCTGTCTTTGCCATTCTGACCACTGCTCTATAATGTTCCTGGGGGTAAATATATGATCTACACATCTTCTGTTCTTTCTAAATCCTGCTTGTTCTTTCCTCAGTTTGTGGTCTACTGCTTTTGAGATTCTCTGTATAATTATCCTGCCTAGTATTTTGCTGGGAACTGAGAGAAGAGTTATTCCTCTTCAATTATTGCAGTCTGCAAGATCTCCCTTCTTGGGCAATTTGACAATTATTCCTTTTCTCCATTCTGTTGGTGTTGTCCCTGTTTTCCACACTTGTGCAAATAGTGGTTCTAATAGTTCTGCTGCTAGCTCTGGGCCTGTCTTAAATAGCTCTGCATTTAAGTTATCATGACCAGGAGCTTTTCCATTCTTCAACCCTTTGATTGCTGAGATGATTTCATCTTTTCATGGGATGTCTGTATTAACATCTAGATCATTTTCAGCCTCAGGAACATTCAATTGTGTCTCTGGTGGTTCCTTATTCAGAGTTTCTCTGAAATGCTCTGCCCATCTTGTTTCCTGTCCCTCTACTGTCATGATGAGATTTCCGTGCTTATCTCTTCTTCTTCTTCCGTCCTTAGCCACCGACCGTCAAAGCAGTCAGTGGCTATTACGCCTAGTGGCGTCTTAGGGCAACAGCAGATAGGTTTTCTTTGCCATTGTTTCCCATCACGCCTATTGGCGTCTTTAGGGCAACGGCAAATCAATCCATTTGCTGTTGTTTCCGTAATCGAAGTGACTGGCAAACGGGTGATCAGCCCGTTGGTGCTTATCTCTTACTAATGTAATATTGTTTGCACCTCGTTTCGCACTGATGATTTTAGTTATTTTGTATACTGTGCTTTGTTCATTTCTCAGTGCTGCCTCTTCTGCCTGTCTTGCGAGGTCATCCAGAAATGTCCTTTTGTTAACACGGGTTTGACGTTTTAACTTCCTTGTCCAGCTGGCTGTACTGTTCACTATATATTGCCTTTAACCTGGGAGACTTAGCTTCTGTTTTCTTTCTTTTCATTTCCTTTCTCTTCGCTATGGTGTTTAGCGTATCTGTTTTTATCCAGTCTTGGCTCTTTCTTTCCTGGAATTCCAAGCATGACTTGCTGCTTTCCTTGCATATTGTTGAGATGGTGTTGAATCTCTATTCAACATCATCGGTCTCTGTTCTTTCCTGGCTTTGGATAATCTCACATCTTTTCTTTACGTCGACCACGAAAGCTTTTCTGGTGAGGGGATCCTTCAGTTTCGTGATGTTGTATCTTTTCTGTTTGACTGCAACTAATCCAGCTGCTCTGAGTTTCACTTTCAGTCTTGCTACCACTAGGTGATGATCACTTCCCACATCAGCGCCTCTTCTTACTTTCACGTCTTATAGTGCATGTCTCCGTCTGCCATTGATCATTATGTGATCTATCTGGTTTCTGTCTCGTCCGTTTGGTGATTCCCATATTAACTTGTGCACTTCCTTGTGTAGAAAAAGTGTTCCTCTAATGACCAGGTTGTTAATACTGCAGAAGCTTATTAATTTGCCCCCATTCTCATTTGCTGTTCAACTGCCGCATTTCCCCATTACTCTTTCGTTATAATTATTGTGTGCTCCCGATTTCACATTTAGGTCTCCCATTACTATAATGAGATATGGAGCTGCGCTAGCGTAGTGATTACCACACCGCTCTGGCGACCGGGTGATACAGGATCAAACTTGGGCGACGGCATTTGAGGATTTTTTGTCAACCGGGAATTGGACTGGATTAACTCGAGACCTGGCATAGACATTTGAAGGAGTGTCGTCGACCAGGGATTGGCGGCTCCTGAGCCGACCCAGCTCTAATGGGTACCTCCGAAATCGGCGAGTATCTGCCTGAATGGCGAGGGACACCTGTCTCTGTACAAGAAAAAAAGAGATACTCAAGTAAAATCAATGTCAGGTTAGACATTAATAATATCCTGAGATTTCGCCTCGAGTATTAGCGGGCGTACGAAAAAAAAAAACTATAATGAGATCGTACCTGGGTGTAGTTTCCATTTCTTTTTGTGCCTGTTGATAGAACTCGTCCTTGATCTCTTCATCGCTGTCGTTTGTTGGTGCATAGCATTTTTTAATTGTGGTGTTGGTGAACCTCCCTCTCAGTCGTGTTTTGCAGTCGGGGCATCCGTTTTCATGCCAGTGGCTTCCTTTCAGCTTTCACCACTGTCAGTCATACGAGCCTGAGACTCCGGATGTCTGTCTCGCAGCAAAGTTTTTCCATTGTTGTTTCCGTAACATGTGCGATTTTTTACATAGACAGAGGTGTCGGCCCTGTGCTAAAACCCCCACCCTGGAGGACCAGAGTACTAGCTTTTGTCTGACCCCTACCCACGCAGACCAGTCCAGCTTGGTTGAACCTATCAGGAGTAAGTCTCCCACTGGCATAGCTCTGGGGATTATCAGGGTACACAAGCTGCCATACCGCTACAAGGTATAGGTACCATTGTTGGCAGATTCGGTCACTATAGTCACGCTTAACGCCTAATCAGTCACTAAACCATATCTTCTGGTGTGAGAAGGGGGTGATAAAATTAATTTTTAACTGGACTTCTGGTAACAAAAAATAGCTATTTATTTTACTAGTTTTAACACTAGAGTCACAGTGGCTTATAATGGTAAACTTAACACATTAAATCACGTACATGCTAATTTCTATTGCCACAGATCAGAAATGAAACAATCCCCACGAAATGCTAATAACACACTTGAACAATGGTTCTAGAATAACGAGCTTAGATTATCCAAAATTCTGAGCAACAACTGATCAGTGAGGTTAAGGAACCGTTGTTTATATATATTAATTTGCTCTCAGATCCCTATTGGTGTTAATGTTGCATGGACGTGCAAACTAAAGAATTGAGAAACTGTGGACCAGATAAAAGTCCTCTGAGCCGGTCACCGTTTTCTCTCGTCGAACGCAGCTTGACCAACTTCAAACACGCGTGCCGATAACGGAGTTTCTTCCAAAATCGCTCGCGTCTTGAGATGAAATGTTAATCGACTCAGAGATTTCTCTGTATCTGAAGATCAAAGGGTTAAGTGTTTATCTCTCATGCGTCTGTCTGCTATCTTGATGATTGGCAGACCCGCTTGCGTGAGAAACTTAGGTAAACAAATCAGAGCTCGCTGCCTGTTATGCTGGCAGGTCGGGGAAGTTGGTAATATGTCTGTTTACATCTCAAGAAAAAGAGACGTGGATTAAAAGATGAGTAATGCAGTCTATCAAATGTTTGACTTTGTGAACGAATCATAGAACTACGGTATGGTCACGGAAGACTGTCGGATATACAGTGGCTATATTTCCATTATATGTCACAGTTCGTCCGGGCTTGAATATGTGAAACCCTTTCATATCTCATTCATGGAAATAAAACTACTGTCATCCTTAGCTATCAAATGATTGTTATCCTCCATTGCATCATCCTTCTCCATGCCCCAGTTTCGACTCATAAAATCCGCTCCAACATGCTCTTTTCCTGGTATATATTGTACTTTGAACGAGTACACGTTTAACAGTAGAGCCCAATGCGTAATCTTTGCGTTAAATTCCTCATTGGCTCCTAGAAATGCCAATAGAGCATGATCGGTTGGTACCGTGAATGAAACGCCATATAGATATTCATGGTTTCTCCTGATTCCATTTACGAGTACCAAACATTCTCTCTCCATGGCCGAATAATTTCTTTCTGTGTTATTCAGTTTACAGCTGCCATATATAACTGGAAATAACAGGTTTGGATTTTTATCATCTGCCTGCAGCAGTGTTGATCCGATTCCCTGTCCGCTAGCATCTACACGCAAAACAAAAGGTTTCTTAAGGTCAGGTAACCTTAGAATGGGGTATTTGGACAGCTGTTTCTTCAGCGTGACATAAGCGCGTTCACACTCTGCGGTCCAAACAACCTTATCGGGTTTTCTCTTTCTTGTGAGGTCAGTGAGAGTCATCGTAAGACCATTAAAGTTTTTGATGAACTTTTGGTAATATGCGCACAGTGAAACATTTGCTAGGACGGGCGGTAAGGCCAGCTTCCTTTAGTCTCCTGGGGAGCATAGCGGCCGTAGCAATATGTTCTTCGTAGTTATCCGTTGCAATAAGTATGTCGTCCATGAAATTGTGTATGTTTGGACTTTGCAATGGGTCTAAAAGCTATTCATCATTCTGGTGAAGACTCCTGGTGCGTTGTGCAAACCGAAAGGCATAACATTGAAAGTATAATTTCCTTCACTGGTGCTAAAGGCTAATAACGGTTTAATTTCCTCCTTGACTGGTATTTGGTAATAACCTTTACTCAGGTCAATTTTGGAGACAATTTTAGCCTTGCTAAGTTTGGTGAACAGTTCAGAGGCGTTTTGGAGTGGCTCAGGCTGTAATTCCGTTACTGTGTTAAGTAAGCGGTAGTTGATACACAGCTAAACTTCCTTATTGGGTTTCTGTAACAGTACAATGCTCGAGCTACAGGGCGATGTAGACTTGCTAATAATTGAACTCTACGAGATGTGTTCGACCAGGTATGTCTGTTAAGACTGCAAAGTACTGTTTCAGTAACACCTTAGTTTCTGTCTGTCTGTTGTGCTTCTGAGAGAGTGTCGCCGAATTTAACATCATTAAACGATTCCGGTTGTTGCAGTGAGTATTCCATTAGGTACCACAAAGTGATTTTTGTTTGCACAGAAGCACCAGAGAAAACAATGCAGTTTGGAAGCTCTTGGAAAACCATGAAATTGGGTACTTAATTTTTTTAAATCGGACAAAAAATAAAAATGTTACGGCATTTTTAAAAGTGTATGTACTTTCGCAAAGTTAAAAAAGTTACATCACACCAACTTCAGAGTGCTCCCGTTTTCTTAAATATAATCTTAGAACCTTCTCTGATAAACAGCATACAGTCTGCAATACACTGATTACATAAACAAAACTATAGGGCTATATCATGAATAACTATCAATATATTTTAGACCAAATATTGCAAATCATTACCAAAAAATGTAGTATTTTGCATGAACATCAATTTTCACATCATATTTAAAAAAATATAAAAGGTATAAGCTTTAAATTTGTACATATTAATCTGCATACTACACACATATATCTCAATTTTTTTCACAGGATTTAAACATCTATTTGTTCTTGTATAATTTTTTAAAATGTGTCCAGAGGCCAATTTGTCGCATGGGAAGAAAAAAATGTGAAAATGAAGAAAAAAATTTTTTTTTAAGATACTGTCCATATTTCATAAAAAAAAAATGTGTAGGCAATAATTAACAACATCTAAACAATAATTAACAACATCTAAACGCTATATTTTGTTTAAACAACTGGTTATTAGCATTTAAAAAGACATTTTTAAACTGGAGGAGAATGATCAAGGCGCACTCCTTCCCTGTGAGAGGGCAATGACGCCTCAAAACCTAAATGCTTCAGAAGTCCAAAATACAATTCTTTGATATTTCCTAAAAGTTTAATGTCCTTATCATTCAATATTAATGTCCTTATCATTCAATATTAATTTTCTGTATCTTAACTGAGCCTTAAGATTTCTATTCTAAGGGCATTTCGTCCTTTACAAATTGTATCCACATCCTCCTTTGTGGTGCACAGACCCCTATGACTAATGATTGTGTTATATAACTCTAACTTCTTCTCTGCATTCTTAACATCTTTCTCTTTTTTCCTCCTATTGTTGTCAGTTATTCGCTGTTTGATTTTTTCTTTAACTGCCCTCTCTGATTCTTTACTTCGTTTCTTCCATTCCAGTCTATTATAGTATTACATTACTCGTGTTTAGGGTTAACACTAACTTTATGGTTAACACTAACCCTAATCCTAAACCTAACTGCTACGAAAGAACACATAACTACACATATTCACTATGGAGCAAAAAGGTACGAGTAATAGGAAATTACCATATTATATTATAATATATTATATATAGCTACCGCGGCTCCTATTTTATGAAAGCTGTTTATATATATTTCTTCTTTTCGGGGAATTTTAGGACTATCAACTATTGACTGCGAGTCCGGACATTTCAGTACAGAATCAGCTACGTTAATTATGGAATTTTCCGGTCTCCTAGCCTTGACTCAATTCATTTTCGCTTTGCGATATCCTTCGCCTTTGAAATCATAATTCACCCTATTATGTTGCAAAATAAACCTTCATTCAATTACACATTAATCAAAACATGCATTTTTTATTCAGATTGGTAACTTTCTTAGCTTTTCAAGCTCGTGAAATAATTAGATTGATGCGTGAATGTCTGAAGTGGTTTTAACACATTCATTTCACGCTGTTACAACAACTATGTGATCGTGTTAAATTGCTAAATAATATTAAAACTATTGTAAAGTTTACATTTAAAGTTCAAAACATTCTTAATAAGTGATATACTTACGTATAGTCATCTTCAAATCAGAAGATGTGATGAAGTTTGAGCACGAACCAACATAAGTGGCATGCCGAGTTTGATCGACATAGGGACTTATCACAGTCGATGTAACAGCCTCGCTCTGCATTTTTCGCTACAATTTTTGACTGAGAGAGCGTTACTAAAAGTCAAATCGCTTCACCAGCAAACATCAAAAGTCTTTGATATTTTACAGGAATAAATAAAAATGGCTCCCGAATCTTCTCATACCATGCAAGGAATTATAACACAACTTAAAATGTCAAATCTTGTAAAATTGCGACTTCACTTCGATAAATCGACGTCTTCCACTTTGTTTTCTCCAGCTTGCATTATACGAAATCAATGCTATGGATTTGACCCGCCTAATGGTGAAAACCGTATGCAAATCAGACGTTTGCTGGTCAAGCGATCCTCATTTGAATGAAGCGGGGTGAGACAAAAACGTTCGGAGCCGTAGCAAACTACGCGTAACGCTGCTGTTCGTTTTTATTAGTAAAAAAATACTTCAATAGCTTTTATTTTTTTTTAATTAATACATTTCAAAAGAGAAGAAGATAAAGAGTATCGTGATATAAATTTTATTACAATCCGCTTAATAGCAAAGGGGCAGTGACGACTTAAACTTGACGAATTTCCCTAAGTTTTCTCCACTGGCAACAGCTCAAAGCGGGCGGTTTGGGGTACCTAATTCCATGCAACTCTCGTCATCTTCCTCATCTTCGGTTGCTATAGCAACCGCCAGGAGATGTTCGGAGAAGGCACCGGTCTTTCCAAATATTTCTTAACAGATTTATATGCTAGACTTTTTCCTTCCCTTTAATATAGATCTTTTAGTTAGTTCTTACCTCTACACCTCACGGTAGAAGGGGAACGACTAAGTAAGTAAGTAGTTAGTTCTCGAGATCTTTTTAAGGACGGTAAACGGCCCTTGCCATCCGATACGTAGTTTGTTGGTTCCGGTAGGAAGTAGCAACGGAACTTTCTCTCCTGGTTGCAATTGTCTCTCTTTCGCTGCTCTGTTATATCCTTTAGCGTGATTCATGCGTGCTCGCTTAAGGTTGGTTGTTGCTAGATCCCATCCTAGTTGTAACCTTTCCTTTAACTCTGATACATACTTGAATGCTGAGATGACTGTCTCATCAGCCTTCTGGTCTGTCAGTGACCATAGTAAGGCTTCTAGCGGGTTCTTAATAGGTCTGTCGAATAAAATTGTAGCTGGTGGTAAACCTGTAGAAGCCTGTGGGACTTCCTGTAGGCGAATATGGCTGCGGGAATGAAAAGGTCCCAATCTTCAGGTTTTTCTTGTCCCAGCTTACGTAACATCACGTGAGGCACCCGTTGACACGATCTACTAACCCACTTCCAGTCGGATTGTAGGGGCTGATAAGATGTGCTGGTCCCTCAAGATCTTGAAGATCTCCTCCATTAACAGGCTACGGTATTGGGATCCGTTATCCATCAAAACTTGTTGAGGGAATCCCAACACTAGGGCTTCTGCGACATGCTTGGAATCCGTGCATGTTAGCGGTAAAGCTTCGGTCCACAAAGTTCATGTGTCGACTAAGGTCTGGATAAACCTGTTCCTTCTTTTAGTCCTTTCTATGGGTCCTATAATGTCGACTGCAACCTGCTCAAATGGTGTCCTCACTATTAGCATTTCTCCTATAGGAACTAGGTGTGTCCAATGCTTGGGTGCCACATGTTGGCACTTGGCGCAGGATTTCACATATCTGATAATATCAGTGTTCATTCCTGGACATCAATAGTGAGTAGTTATTCGCTGAATAGTGGCGTTTTGTCCCATATGTCCGCTAAAGGGAAGAAAGTGCCCCATTTCTAAGATTTGGTCTCTGTACTGCGTCGGTACTAGGAGCTGATTATGTTTCGGTTCAGGGTCGCCTGTTCTTCGATACAGCACTCCATCCTTAGAAAATATGTCTCCGTTGTGTCTGGGGTCCTTGGCCATGGGCAGTTTTCTAAAGCAGGGCTCAAAGGTAGGGTCCTTTTGTTTCGCTTCTTTCAGTTCCATAGGTAACATATTAGGTACAGGCTCCTGTTCCTTTTTGGTTTGCCCTCTTGAAGCTACTGCTGCCACAATCGGCTCTTTTGGCGGTCTCCCTATAAACACATATCTACATCCAAGTATGACTGGGTAGATCGGATCATCCATTATAGCCGCTTTAATAACACCTCGGACGAAATCCGAGTGTATCTCCACATGTACGATGGGAAGCATTATTGGTGCATCTCCTTTCAAAACTCCACATTATTTGATGGTTTCTTCTGTCTCTTGACCATGTTTGACGGAATGCCTCGCGACAATACAATAAAAACTCAAACCTTTATGTAACGTACTGTTTATGCGTGATGTGAAAGCTGGCAGAGTGAACGTGTCGTTTGTCACCTGGACGGTGTAATGTAGTGGTGTTGATGTAGGTCACCAGAAATGTAATGGCCACTAGCATGAGGCGTTGCCAGGGGTAATATGGTCACTCACACAAAAACAGCGTACATGTTATAGATGTGTGGTACTGGTATTATGATGTGCTGAGTGTGGGTGTAGACGAGAACGCGAATGCTTAAAGCTCTTATTAAATTCAATAATGCACCCATACACTTGCATGATGTAGTCAATAATGAATTGAAGACTGCTGGCACGTTTCAAACATTTATTTACGAAACTGACAGTAGCATCAACAGGACAGTCAAATCGACAAGATCAAGGACTTCACATAAATATAGAATGACTGTTAAATGTCTGGTAATCAAAGGCTTGCATCATACATCGATTAGGACATACCCAAACATCATCTGTCCTTATGTTACAGTTTATAATGTAGCTTCCGTACTATTGACTCAGCGCATCAGGTACTTAATTAGCTCTGTCGTCCAACAAACGAGCTCCTAAATTGCGTAGCAATAATACATAAGGCTGTTATTCAACTGGCATAGCTCGCCAGGTATATTTCCTCTTGCTGAAAAATATTGGCCGTAATACAGGGCCTCAATATGTAAACAGCTGTGTATCCTTTGTTAGCAGGCACGATCAAACCATGCTAAACATATATACCGCCAACCTGCGGCGTCCAAAATAATTTATCATCATCATTAGGCTTCTGTTCAATTGAAAACACATAGTCTCATTTGGCTAGAACAGGAAGCAAAGAAGGAATTCTGTCTCTCAAGATCTGTGAGCTTCATTCGCAGATAGGTAACTTCAAATGTTCTGCAACCAAAGGCATATTAATATGAATGTCTCTTTACCTTTATACAGAATCCTCCGGATACACAAATAATAACTTTCGTCACTCTTGAAGAACAAAGAATCACTGGGGAAAACATTGACATTTCAGTCATATCGAAAACTTTCCAATCCCCACAATGATCTAGAGAAAATCACAATGGACATCATGTCCGACAGCCCACAAAAAACTCTCTCCCTGACGGAAGTTTCCTCAGTTCACGCTCAATACTTGCGCATGCCCAGACAGCATAAATCTGAGCATCGTTAAGACAGATCAACGACAATGATTTGAAAGAAAGGGAAGATGACCCTCAAAAAACCTGTCATAGAAGTTAACTCCCAGTTCTCCAACTTTTGACCCAACAAAAGTATAAAAGGATTTACCTTTATGACTCCGTCAAAAACGACAGCAACAGACTACCGCACCCCCCGTATAAAAAAAATGACCCATTTAAAAAAAATACTTAAATGAGCAAGATGCCACAAGCTTATGACGCATGAATTATTCGCCAATGAAAGAATCAACCTAATGTCAGGTTGAATCGACGCACAAATAGAGCGTCTGGAGAGAATCAAATCATCTCACCAAATAAGAGAATATATTCGGGAAGGTACCATCAAAAAAACAGGTGCTGGTGATACTAACAAAAATTACATAACTATCAAACAATTATGCAATACTATAATCATAGCAATGACAAATGACAATCTAACTCGAGAAGTCATATCAATATACAAATTACAATGTTACACTATTAATATATGTAATGGATGGGCATGATCAAATTTGTTAAATTCCTTACACATTATCTAACAATAGAAGTATATTATGTACAAATAAGTGCTGCGATCTCTCGAACAAAAGTAAGGTATGGCATCATCATGGTTCTCACAAGCGCTCCGTACTTGGTACTAGTTTGCACTGAGAACAATATAAATGACACAATTAGTAACATGCTATAATGCACTATAGTCACTACAAAATTATTTAAATATTATATGTGGCCATTTTAACATTTTTCCATTTCTTATTTTTGACCTCTATTTTATGTTAACTCAACCTTCCACATTACACCAAAGATAGTAATAGAGAAAGAAAACAATCAATTTACTAATCTAAGGTGAAACAAATGTGTTAATGTATATTATGAACAGACATGAGTCTGGAAGTGTATCATGAAATCTAGGACACAAGACTAAAGTGGAATCATGTGGGCATCTAGACAGTATGTCCACCATCACATCATCCGAACCACGGATAGCCTGCACCGTGAAATGAAAAGGTTGAAGAGCAATAGCATATTGAGTAGATCTCGAGCTCTTCAAATCCTTGTTCCGCATAGCTGTAAGAGCTTTTTGGTCGGTTTCCATAATGAAATGCGTGCCTAGAAGGAATCTTTGTAGCTTAAGAATAACCCAAACCATAGCTAACAATTCACGGTCTAAAACCGAATAGTTCCTTTCTGCCGCATTCAATTTCCTAGAGATATACATCACAGGATGCAGAGTTCCTGAATATTCCTGCATAAGTGCCGCCCCGATCCCAGTGGAAGAGGCATCACTACGAAGGACAAAAGTCTTATCAATCGATGGTAGTCGCAAGATAGGAGGAGATGAGAACAAATTCTTGATCTGATCCAATGAAGATTGGCATTCTTGGGACCAGCGCACCATATTAGGAGAACCTTTTTTTTAATAAAGTTGAAAGAGGTGCCATAATGGAGGACAGATTCTTAATGAATCTTCCATAGAATTGTATTAATCCCAAGAGACTACGTAGTTGCTTTTTTTGTTTTAGGAACGGAGATATTTAATATCTTAGAAATGTTTTGGTCCTCTGTCTTCAGTAGATCATGACCAACACGACGACCTAGGAAAGAGATTTCACTAAACCCAACAAAGGCTTTAGAGGGTTTTGCAGTCAAATTATGCTCGCGTAGAGTAGACAGTAACTCATTTAAACCCGAATAGTGTTCTTCCCAAGTATCGCTGAAAAGACAGATGTTGTCTAAGTATGCGATGACATCTGTACAATATGAGAGAATTCGACGCATCATGCGTACGAAAGTAGCTGGGGCGTTCTTCAGCCCGAAAGGCATAAAATTCCTTTGATATAAACCCCTAGGTGTTGAGAAAGCAGTGAAAGGTTTGGCACATTCAGTTAACGGAACTTGCCAATAGCCTTTCGACAAGTCAAGTTTAGTAAAGAATCGCGATTTAGAAAGTCTAGTAAGTAGATCTTCTAGTAAAGGCATAGGTTCAGCATCGAACTTCGTAACTTGGTTCAATTTGCGATAATCGATGCAAAGACGTATGTTATTGTCTTTCTTTTGAACAATAACCATGGACGAAGAGTATGCTGAAATGGATGGTTCAATTATTTTCAATTGTATCATTTCATCCAATTCTTTCTCAACGTGCGCTTGGAAATGAATATGGATAGGATATGATCTTACTCTGATCGGATTATGATCAGTAAGTATGATGTCATGTTTGATAATATGTGTGTGTAGAGGAATGTCGGTAAGGACATCCTGAAATGATTGTAGCAAAGAAGATACTTGACGCTGTTCCTCAAAAGACAAATTAGAAGAAACTGTAACGTTTCTCCATGATTCCGTAGAATTGAGTGGAATCATAGGAAGAGGTAGATTAACATCTGAAAACGTAGTTTCCTCCTGTATAACCGACAAGGATGAGATATGACCATGTTGGACTGGAACATCGTTCATCGCCTGGAAAATAGGCTGCAAATAGTCTGGTCGTTCTATAAATTCCGTAAGCGTATTTATATGGAAGGTTTTATGCCTTCCATCAATATCGACAACATAGTCGACATCGGAAATTTTAGAGACTATTCTATATGGACCTTTCCATGCAATGAGAAGTCTGTTCTCCCTCGAAGGTAGTAAGACAACGCTTTGTCTCCAGGACAAAGTTGACGTAGGCGTCTCTTCTTATTAGCGAATTGCCTTGCCTTTTCTTTGGCAAATTCGGAGGATGAAGTCGCTAACTTGCATGCTTCGATAATCTTATGCCTGAGAGCAATGACATACTCATATGAAGATTGAGTGTCATCGTCAAAATTATCGGCAGTTATCAAATCGTGTATCAAGGACATAGGATCGCGCGGTTGCGCGCCAAAAACAAGTTGAAAGGGAGAAAACCCTGTATATTCGTTGGGGACCTCTCTATAAGCAAAGAGAGCCGCGGGTAATACCCTGTCCCAATCCTGAGGATGATCCTCAGTAATCTTGCCAAGTAAGTTCTTGAGTGTTCTATTAAGACGTTCAACCAACCCGTTAGACATTGGATGATAAATACTACTGAGAGACCTTTTAATATCTAGGATAGACATCACCTGCGACATAGTGTCTGATATCAATTGAGTACCATGGTCTGACAATATTTCTCTGGGAAAACTCAAACGAGAAAATATTAGCCAAAGAGCGTCTGCGATATCGGCAGTGGATATGCTCTTAAGAGGTATAGCCTCTGGCCAACGTGTGCACATGTCGGCGCATGTTAGGATGAATTGATGTCCTCTGGCTGACTTAATCTTAAAAGGACCAATAATATCTATTGCCATCTTCTGGAATGGTCGAATAGGGATGTCTGCAGCCTGGATAGGTGCAGCATGTCGTGGACCTCTAGATTTGACTTCTTGACAAATCTTACAAGATCGGCAATAAATTCGTATGTCTTTGTTTACGAATGGCCAAAAGAAAGCCGCTAGAACTCTCGACTTAGTGCGAGAAAAACCCATGTATCCAGCACACTGAGAATCGTGTGCATGTTGAAGAATTAAGGCTCTCATACTTTTGGGTACAAGAATTTGAGAGTGCATAGATTTATCTGAGTGTTGTACCATACGCACTAGTATACCATTCTTCATAGTGATATACGATTTGTGAATTGTATTTTGATTCGGATCACCGTTTTTAGCGAGAAGAAAGTAATTATTTAGAGAAGGGTCTTCTTCTTGTAGTTTCACAAACGAGTCATGTGAAATCACCAAGTGATCATCTTGGCTACCAACTTCATTACTATCATTAGATGAAGTTGAAGGAATAAGAGCTTGTGCTCTTGTTACAACCACATTGGCTGTTTGAATATTCTGTTTCTCCCAAGCAGCAATTTGCTGCGGGGTGCATTCCTTAACCCCGTGAATACGACCGATTATAAGATCTGCAATAGGATTAGGAAGAAGACACGCATGGACATCTTTTGTAAAGAAGGGAGTATCCATGTGGATGATAGCAGTAGAATATATCTCCAAAGTTCCACCAAATGTCACACATTTAACCACCTTTCCCGTGGCACAGCAAGGATCTATGAGAGATTGCCTAACCCCAATAGTAGTACATCCAGAATCAAAAAGTACTGAGACTGGATTATCATTCACTAGACCTCTATGTAAAATAAGAGATCCTTTCCCGTCATGCACAACTGTAGCAGGAAGAGCAGGAAGAGGGTGACCACAAATTAGGGTAGATACTGTAGCTTGCTCGAACAATGTTGAGCATTGGGGGCACTTAGCTGCTCTCCCAAAATCGAAAGCAGAGCCAGTGATAGCATTAGAGTTTCTACTATCGTTCACTTGACTACAGGCTTCCTGAGACTCATGTTGTGCAGCGTTTGCCTGACGATAAGATTTTCTTTTGTTATGTCTAGGTCTGCCGCGATAATTATTTCTCCTGTAATTATCATTATATTGCCCATCATAACCATTATTCTGGTTTGAATCACAGTTTCCATAACCATCATCGTAATATTCTTGACGGCGAGGATAATTATCTCGAGAAGAAAAACTCGGATAGTTCCTAATGTGATAACCTTTGCGAAAGTGTCTATAATTATTAGACCCAACATTACGAGGACTAACAGCTCATCTCCAATTCTTTGAAGAAATGGATTGCTTTGATATTGAGTGTAATTCTGATTACTCTTCTTATTAAAGCTTTGTTTAGCACCTTGAAATTTACGATTGTAATTAGAGCCATATGGTACTGCCGAAGCAACTGGCAACTCTTCTTTCGCTTTAGAATTGCTAACAGTAGCATGGGGATGCGCAGTTACGTACTGGCAACAATATTCCTCCATGTCTTTTATGTTTTTAGGTTTACGCTCATGAAGAAAAGCAAGGAAAGATTCGTTGACCGATGACATAACTTTGTCTCGAAGTAATAAGTCCAGTAGGCCTTCATATTTTTTTTCAGTCTGAGACAACTCAATCCAACGTGTGAATGTACGACGTATCTTTATAATAAAGTCAGAGAAATCTACTACATTTTCTGGCAACATTGTCTTAAGACGAAGACGATAATCTTCTTTTAGTTGATATCTTTTTAAGTAATGCTGCTCTGACAACACCATAGTTAGTCCTATCACGTTCCTCTATTGTCATAAGAGTAGTTACTGGTTCACCCGAAAAAAATTCCATCAGTTGTTCGACATATTTTTCCTTTTTTATTTTATGCGTATCGCATAAAAATTCGAATCTATCAAGATAATCCGTTATATCGTCCATTAAAGGATTGAAATGAGGTAATTTGATCTTATTAGACTTCTCCTTTGTCGTATCCGAAGTTGCTTGATGAGCACCCGCATTCATCAATTTCAATTTTTTTAACTCCAAAACTGCGAGTCTTTCATCATGTTTCATTTTTGCTTTTCTCTCTTCAGCAGCCGCTTGAAATTTTCTCTCTTCAGCAGCAGCTTGAGCTTGAAGTTTTTTCTCCTCAGCAGCAGCTTGAAATTTTCTCTCTTCAGCAGCAGCTTGAGATTTTTTTTCATCTGCCTGCATCTGTAATCTCAAATTCTCAGATTCTCTGTCTAATCTTTTATTTTCCTCTTTTTGTCTCTTTTCTTCAGACTTCAATGCTTTGTCAAATTGAGCAGTTGCGAATTCTTCTACTTCTCACCTGTCTTCCCAAGGGCTTTCCCTTGTTCAATAAAGTAGTCCAGTGTAGACATTCTGTCTAACTATGTGAGATCAGACCTGAAAAATTAAATAAATTAACTTATCCCACTTTGATGGGAGACAAGTCTGTAATACAAGACTTGTATACCCACTTCACTTTATTTCACTCTCTTTGAGAGACAAGTCTTAGTCAAATACCTTGTATAGTTACCTTGTTTCTCTATAATATTATCATTATAAGTAACCTTTATCTGAAAAGTGTATGATATTAATAATAATAGTCAACGATCAAGTATATCTATAGACTGTATGACAACAATGTATTACAATAATAAATACAAAGACAAGAATACAAAACAACAACCGAAAACGTTCGCAGAAGTCAAATAATAAAAAAAGCGTAACTGAATCTAATGTTGTAAAATTTTACAATGATAACTGCGAAAATCAAACAAATGACAACACTGTTATAAACAAAAAGGTGTATAGAAATAAATGAAAGGAAAAAAAGACGGACCGATACAAACAAAACAAATCAAAAATCAAAGAATGGAAAAAATAACGAAAACAACACTAACACATCTCGTCACAGCTAAGAAAAAAAAAACTGAAAAGTAGCAACACAGGTTGCTCGCAATTTCCACTAGGGAAATATGCGCAATCCTACAGAAAACGCTCACGATAGAACCTCTATCACGTGGTATCTTCTATCGGAGCCACCTACCCAACCAGCCCGCAGAAATACACACTAAATAAACATGTAAACAAAAACATGTATACACAAAACATGCATGGCATATGTAAATAGGCAATATATAGAATGTGCTTAGAGGAAGGCTCAGCTTTACACAAAATAAAGGCACAGTTTACACACTAAACATGCCACTTATCTTTAAGTACAATCCTCAATAGCCACAAAGATGCAGTATAATGCGGTACTACTGTCAACAACAATGGTAGACGATCCACCGTTGAAGGTCACCATAACTTGATACCAGGCAGTGGTCTCCAAAGTGTAGCTACAAAAAAACATTACTACGACACCAGTTGAGGACTAGAAAATCCAAACCAGTTCTGATACTGGGGTACTACGAACCTCTCACTACAGGTAAACTCACTCTGGATCTCGATAGACTTGTCATATTGCGATAATTTTTTTTTGTGATCTACACTCCCAGATTGTTTGTTGGTATTGTGTCACTGTTAGGTGGGTTAGGGGATTGTGTGTCCCACCAATGTAGCCAGTAAACAAAATAAAATGTAGATAACACAATAATGTACCACTGGGGGACTGTCTTTTTTGTGTGGAGGAGGTGTTTTTTTTGTTTCAGTTGAAGCTGGTCTTCCCTTTCATGGTAAGTGGGGGAGGTAGGACATAAAATATAAATGCCATATCAGTTCATCTTATATATCTCAGCTTAGAAGGCAATGGAGTAAGTTACTAAAACTGTTTAAGCGAAATGATAAGAAAACAAAACAAGGACTCTGGTCCAAAATAAAAAAGTAAGAATTGAGCGGGTCGTTAGGGAAACTGGATTGAACTCAGAGGACGGTAATTGTATCGTAAAAGCCCTATTAAAATTGTGCTTTGGAAATGTAAAAGATAAAAAAATGTATAAATTGTAATCCTGGGTCCACCTAAAATGTAACGTACTGTTTAAGAGTGAGGGTGTAAAGAAAGCTGGCAGACTGTTGAAAAAAATTAAGTAACTGATACGGTGCAGTGTTTGGTTTGGTTGTTTGTGTGGGGTGTGGACTGTGTAATGTGTGGTGTTTATGTATGTAAGGTCACCAGAAATGTAAACGGGTACATGGCATTTTTGGTTTTGGCCACCGTTTGGGGCACCAGGGGGTTTTTTGGTGACATATGGTCTTCTCACACAAAAACCAAGGGTATTTGTTTTAGGTGGGTGTGGGTTGGGGGGGGGGGTTGAGTGGGGGGTATTATTTTGTTGTGTCTTTGGGGAGTGTGGGGTGGGGGGGTATTGTATTAACGCGAATGAGCTTTGAGGCTCTTGGGATTAAATGTTCAATTGATGTCACCCGATGGGGGTACACTCAGGTTGCATTAGTCAATTGGGGTTCATGGGTGGGGTGTGGTTGGTGGTGGACTGCTGGCCCCTGTTTTTGGGGAAACAACATTTATGGTGGGTTTGTGGGGACTGACAAGTTGTCATCAACAAAGGGGGGGGTCGGGCAGTACAAAT